>JBAKBP010018402.1:0-46798 GCA_037953745.1 Lithodes maja | reverse complement strand
GCGGGTGAATTTATTAACCCAAAATAGGAAATCATATGGTTTTTCCCGCCAAACAAAGACCGTAAATGTAGCATTTAATCGGAAAATTGTAGGGTTATTTATTTTATCTTCTGGGAGACTATATCGAGAGGAGAGAGCAAACTCCATTTTCGAAAAGCAATAGGGTTATCACTCAATAATTCGTACACAGTGAGTCGTATACCGGAGTATGGTGGACGACGATACAGAAGATGCGACAACCCGTAAAAAAGGGACTCGTCTAATAGATACATTTTTACATTATAAATTATATATGACCGATAAACCATGTGTTTTTTTAATATCAACATACTGGTGGTTGCTTATTCTATATATGCGCTATTATTTTACATATTTATCAAATTTAGTGGTAATTTTCCAAACCAAATAATATTGGATATTTTTTGGATAATATATGTGGTGTTTCACAATATACAATTGTATAATATTATTGCTAATAGAGAGACCGATCTAAAATATCTAGCTTCTATGGCTGACCGAAAGTTGAAGAATAAAAAACTATTATTTTTGTCAAGTCAATCTTAACTAGCCTAGTTTTAGGGGGATTTGAGCTCCATTGTATGTCTACGTCTCGTACATTTATTTAGCTAGCCTAGTTTTTCTAAATCCCGTTTCGTGTCTCCACCATACAAGACCAGTTCACTTTAGTGTACAATCTCGGAGAGAAAATATTATTTTTGTCAAGTCAATCTTAACTAGGCTAGTTTTTAGGGGGATTTGAGCCCCATTGTATCGTACAAGACCAGTTCTATTTAGTGTACAATCTCAGATTTTTTGAGAAAATATTATTTTTGTCGTCAATCTTAACAAGCCTAGTTTTTAGGGGATTTGAGCCCCATTATATGTCTAAGTCTCGTACATTTAGCTATCCTAGTTTAGGGGCTCCTTGCGGCAATGGGTGGAGTTACCTCAACCTGGCGCCCTCTACTGATCTCATCCCACTCTCCCGGAAGCCGTTGAGGAAATTACAGTCTCAGTGGCGCTCTCCTCCTGTTTCCCGGCTATCCTTATGCCATATACAAAACACATGGAACCCTAGCCTAGTTTAGGGGCTCCTAGCATTGATAGAGTGGTGCGGCAATGGGTGGAGTTACCTCAACCTGGCGCCCTCTACTGATCTCATCCCACTCTCCCGGAAACCGTTGAGGAAATTACAGTCTCAGTGGCGCTCTCCTCCTGTTTCCCGGCTATCATTATGCCATATACAAAACACATGGAACCCTAGAGATACTTCACTTCAACGTAACTTACTCCCGAGATGATACCTACGAGACACTCATGGCCGATCTCAACTCACACACACCATTCTCTCCATCATGACGGCACACTGTAACTGCTCTGGGGATTTATGTAAAATCTCAGAAAATATTTTTTCGAGAAAATATTATTTTCAAGTCAATCTAAGCTAGCCTAGTTTTTAGGGGATATAAATAAAAAAAGAAATTAAATTTGTATATTTTTATTGTTTACACATTCAGGAACTGGCAAGATATCTACAGATACTTTCCATATCAGGCACTACATAGCTACTGTCATTATCTCGATCGGCACGGATTTTGAGGCATATGGGTAGGGGGCAGAGGTTGCCGTAGTTGCAGGTGTCTATGTGGGAGTGAAGGGCCTTTTTGTAAATGTCTAACATGACGCACTTATGACAGGAACTTATCACGTGATTACGTACCCGACGCCACATGAGACACAAGGGTTTACAAACCTTTTTGGAACACTTGGCACTGCACGCATATATATCCAACATCTTCTTCACCTCTCCTTCCTGTAACATGTGGTCTATTAGCATCTGAAGGGTATAACCGGATTCCTCACACTCACAGATATTTTCCATATTTAACAAAGAACAGATATTTCCCATATTTAACTTTCTTAATGGGTAACAATCAGGGCCAATAAATATTATGTGGCCGCTTCAGGGTTATATACGACCCTTTCTTTTTGTTTTTATTTAGAGCTCCGTACTACTCATTCCACGACTTTGAAAATAAGAAATAAACTTATATATTTGTTTTCACATGAAAATAAAAAATAAACCTATATATATATATATATTTGTTTTTACAAACTCAGGAACTGTGAAGAAACATAGAGACTCTTGCCACATCTGGTGTTTTGCAATCGCCACGTAGCTGGACTTTGACTTTGATGCACATGGGCAGGGGACAGAGGTTGCCGTAGTTGCAGGTGTATATGTGGCAGTGCATGGCCTTTTTGTAAATGTCTCGCACGGGGCACTTATGACGGTTGGAATTTATCACGTGTTGGTGTACCCGACGCCACCAGAGACAAAGGGAACCGCACACCTGATTGGGACACTCAGCACTGTACGCATATACATCCAACAGTTGCCGCACCTCTCCTCGCTCTATCATATAGTCTATCATCTTCTGCACACTTCTTCCTCACACATATCAAATGCTCGAAGATACATACAGGTAGTTCCTATATCCCACTTTATATGGGTGTAGCCCCACTTGGCGCGGATTTGGGGACACTCATCCAGGTAGCATTTGTCGCCCCAGTTGCAGGTGTATATGTGGGCGTTGAGGGTTTTCATGAAGATTTTGAACATGGCGCACCCATGACAGGTATTCAGGTGACGGTGTATATTACACCACATGTGGCATTTCTCGTTGGGACATATAATACTACGAACAATGCCATCCAACAGTTGCCTCACCTCTCCTCGCTCTATCGTGGACTCTATTAGCTCCTGCAGGAGCCCAGCGACTTTCTCACACTCTCCCCCTCGCTCTATCATAGAGTCTATCAGGAGGACCTGTCCCCCATCCTCGGTAAATAACGCCATGGTCAATTCGGGAGAACGCGTGGCCCTCCCTTCTCCAGAGTAGAGTGAGGCTATACATCGGGCGAGCGAGGTTTTATATTAGGCGGTTCGCTTCCGGTGGGATCATCCCCCAACCAATGATGACTGCCCCATCGTGGCCCTTCTTGGGCCCCGGTGGGTCATTATTGGAGTGGCTGGCCCACCTAAAACTCAAAGTAGCCTTCCTCCAGCTACACAAGGTACTAACTTGTGTCTTTAAACCCAACCATTACAGCGACTAAAAATGAACTGGTGAGGCAGGTTCTGTGTCGCTTAAAAAGACCAAACAAAATATACAAGGCCAGTCGTTTTACATAAACGCTAATTTTTGGTAAAAAAAAATGTCAATCTTCTTAGCTGCCTAGTTAGTTTTTAGGGGATCTAAACCCCGTTTTGCCCCGTTTACCTTTCAATGATACGATGGTAGTGGTGTTAGTGTTGATGACTTCAGCCATATCCCTGGGGAAAGCGACGGTCCCGTCATTTGTTCTTCTTCCTCTCGCGACCGGTGCCGGTTCCCGGGTCGTTTTTTTATATACCTGTAGGTCACACGCCGTTGGTCGACACGCACCGATCGAACGGCCACTTCTCGCAGGTCAAAAATGACCCCACCCTTCAGTTTCTTTCAGTTCTCCCTATGGAATGCCCAGTTCTTGCGTTTATAATAAACTTTACTTAACCATAACCCCTAAATTCAATTTTCAAAAGGGCAAATAACCTTACCATCCATTATGAAATTGTAAATATCTGTGTCATTATAGAAAACCTTACGAATATGCTTAGATAATATGATACATTTATGTTTTTCTACATTTAATTTGGATAATGAAATCAACCTTTTGGTCATATACTCCAAAATGGTGGCCATAAATATAGAGGCTGGTATGGTACTGCGAAGATTTTTTCTGATCTTCTTAGTTGAAAAATGATGATTGGTCCTGGATTTCTTCATAGTGAATGGTGTTTTCATGCCCCAATTTTGTTTTTTTATTATTTCGGATAATATCTCTGCCACACTTTAATTTGAGTTGTTTGGTGGTGTTGACGGTGCTACAAGTACTGTATAGTTGTTAACCCGCCTCAGCCTTTTTATGAAAATAGGGGCGTGGTCTAGGGGGTGGGGAGGGGTCTGCTATACAGACCATGAGAGTGTGTGGGGCCTGTGAATTATTCTCTCCGGTGAATGATGGATAATATTTATCATGTAGATGAATATAATCCTCCTTTGAAGAGTTTCACGATAGAAATCTGGCAAACTTATTGATTTTTACACTTTCATTTTATACCATTTGGCCAAGAATGTATAAGGAAATAAAAACTTCACTAAATTTAATTCATTATATTTTATTTTCTATTTTCTCTCAATATAATATTTACTGGCTTTCTCCGAGTATACCTTTATATATATATACAAACATATACAAGAAATACCATAGAATACCTGTGTTTTGATACATTATTATTGATAATAGAAAATATTTATTCATATTTAAAATGGGGTTTAGATTATGAACTCCTGCCAGACTGTACGTTATGAACTCCTGCCAGACTGTACGTTATATGCTGTCGGTCTCAACCTTTTATAACATAGGGGTGTGGTCTATCTATGTAGGAGGTGGTCTGAGAAACCAATCACAGGCCTAGCTAGACCATGAGGGTGTGTTGAGATTTCTTCATTGCTCAGCCACGTTATAATAGAGTCACTCTAGACGTTATGGAGTTCAGGTCACTTGTTTCCGAGGTTGAGAAAGTGGATGACATATATATGTATATGTACCCTATACTACACCACCAGGATAAGTTAGAACGCAAGATATCTCCCTGGGATACTGGGAAGGATAATGAACTAAAAAACACTTTCCGAATTGAGCTTGATATGGTGGACCGGCTGTATTATATGAAACGAGGGTGAGTTGAATCACACTTTAGTATTTCTACCATTTTTCCTTTCTTTTCAGTAGCGGAATTGTATGGGAAGCGTTAAATGTGGTAGATGTGTGGCCTGTCTGTGAATATGTCTCCATTGGTGAATGACGGATATCATATCGCCCACAACAATCACAAGTTCAGACCATGAGAGTGTGTGTGGTCTGTCTGTCTGTCCATTGGTGAATGACGGATATCATAATTCGATGCATGTAATCCTATGTCGAAGAGTTTCATGATAGACATCTGACAAAAATTATTTTTTGTTTACACTTTCATTTTTTATTCCTTTCTTTTCAGTAGCGGATTTATAGTGGAAGGATACTTCCGCCTCATGGTCCGAGTCATCCGTAAAGGAGATCCAGGGAAGAAGAAACCATTATTTGCAGAGTTGGAAGCCTATATGATTAATGGGGGGTCTACCCTCAGTGGCCACATCTTCGTTACATCCTGTCCCAACATATTTTTCAACATTACACTCCAGGATAAATATGGCCCCGCAACCATAAAATATAAACATCTAATATATAAATTAATGGTGAATGACGGATATCACATAGACGACTACACAGGATACCTCAGTGATGATCCCCCTAGTGAGTGGAAGTGTCTGAAGTTCCTCTGTCACATGGTTGTGAAAAATAATAAAACAAAACTTCAGCACTATCCACAGGTGCTTCCTAACACTCTCAAGAAAAGCATTGATGAATTTATTCAAATTCATGAAGCGGTAGATGTGGCCGATGAAGAGTTTCTGTTTCTTTCGAATGAAAGAAAACTGGAATGAATAGAAACAATAAAATGTAAATAATCACCACATTCATTTTTTACCATTTATTCCTTCCTTTGGATAAATATTTCAAGGTGGAAACGAAACGCGTTTTATGGTTAACCCTTAGGCCATTCTGTCGCCACCGGAGATACTCTGTCTTCTTTTGCGATCATAGAATTGCATAGTTTGAGAGGCCTTTACGGCCATCAAGATATCTCTTTCCGATTAGGGGACCCGAACCATCGGGGTCTAAGAGAATCTTGCCCAGGCAATATTAGGAAGTTAGTAGGAGGGGTGGTGGTGGTACCATCTCTTTTTTGATGGCCGAATAGAGGGGTCGAATGTGGCCATTATATATCCCTTAATATAAATAAACAATATAGGAAATATTGGAAATATAGGAAATCTATATAGGAAAATTTGGTCAATCTAATAAAAAATACCAATGAATTAGTCTATTTTTTAATCCGAATAAGTTACATACATAGGGTCATTGGTTCTAATTCCAATCCTACCGCAAATATCCCATAAGGCCATTTATTTTTCCCGCTAAAGGGTTAAATAAAGTTAATTATAAACAAAAAAGTAATACCACCGTGCACACATGTAATGGAGGTATAAGGGAAGTATGGTAGAAGAAGTCCATTTAGATTTCTTGGTGGGAGTCAACTGGGGTTTGGTAGAAGAAGTCAAGTGTATGAATAAAAATTAATACCACACCGTACACATTCGTGACGGATTTGTGAGGGAGGTTTGGTAGAAGAAGTCGATTTAGATTTCTTGGTGGGAGTCAATTGGTGTTTGGTAGAAGAAGTCGATTTATATTTCTTGGTGGGAGTCAATTGGGGTTTGGTAGAGGAAGTCGATTTAGATTTCTTGGTTTTCGTGATGGGAGTCAACTGGGGTTTGGTAGAGGAAATAGATTTAGATTTCTTGGTTTTCGTGATGGGAGTCCACTGGGGTTTGGTAGGAGAAGTAGATTTCTTGGTTTTCGTGATGGGAGTCAACTGTCGTTTGGTAGGAGAAGTAGATTTCTTGGTTTTCGTGATGGGAGTCAACTGGGGTTTGGTAGAGGAAATAGATTTAGATTTCTTGGTTTTCGTGATGGGGGTCAACTGGGGTTTGGTAGGAGAAGTAGATTTCTTGGTTTTCGTGATGGGAGTCAACTGTCGTTTGGTAGGAGAAGTAGATTTCTTGGTTTTCGTGATGGTAGTCAACTGGGGTTTGGTAGAGGAAATAGATTTAGATTTCTTGGTTTTCGTGATGGGGGTCAACTGTCTTTTGGTAGGAGAAGTAGATTTCTTGGTTTTCGTGATGGGAGTCAACTGTCGTTTGGTAGGATAAGTAGATTTCTTGGTTTTCGTGATGGGATTCAACTGGGATTTGGTAGAAGTAGTAGATTTAGATTTTTCCGTAGAAGAAGTAGTAGATTTAGATTTCTTGGTGAGAGTCAACTGGAGTTTGGTAGAAGAACCGCCAATATCATCATCCATCTTCATTGTCGATTTTTCCAATATATCTGCCACTTCATCAGAATAATCTCCCTTATCCATTACCCCATTTCCCAACAATTTCTCCACCACATCAATTGTCTTCACAAGTACATCTCGGATGTTCATTGTCCCGTCAGAAAATATTTGTCTAGAAAATATGATTTTGGGTTGTATCTCTATCATTTCAATTTTCGCCGCCAAAACACCATCTTCAGAATCTTGGGTGTCCATTAATTCGAGTTGTCGGTAGTGTTGCTGCCGCTGAGATAACTTTGCTAGCCCGCCTCATGCTTTTTTATATGAAATGTGAGGGGGTGTGGTCTATATGGATGGGAGGTGGTCTGAGGATACAACCAATCTTAGGCCCAGACCATGACCTGTTAACCTTCTCATATATGTGGTGGGTGTTCAACTAACCTATTAATGGGCGCTTGTATAACGAAAACTGGTTGGGTTTACAGAAGATCCAACCGGTTTTTACGATGTCAATATCATCATCCATGGTCGATTCAGATTTCTTGGTGGGGGATAACTGGGGTTTGGTAGAAGAACCACCAACATCATCCGATTTAAATTTCTTGGTTTTCGTGGTGGGAGATAACTGGAGTTTGGTAGAAGAACCACCAACACCATCCGATTTAAATTTCTTGATTATCGTGGTGGGAGATAACTGGGGTTTAACACCATCATCTATGGTCGAGATATATTTCTCGGTTTTCATGTTGGATAATATCTCCGCCACTTCTTCATCAGCACATGTATCAGAATCAGTATCCACTTCGATATTAGCAACAGCATCAATACTCACTTCGATATCAGCATTAGAATCAGTATTTAGGGTATTCATTTCTATCACTTCTGTACAAGCATCAATACCCACTTCGATATCAACATTAGAATCAGTATTTAGGGTATTCATTTCTATCACTTCTGTACAAGCATCAATACCCACTTCGATATCAGCATTAGAATCAGTATTTGGGGTATTCATTTCTATCACTTCTGTACAAGCATCAATACCCACTTCGATATCAGCATTAGAATCAGTATTTAGGGTATTCATTTCTATAGCTTTGGTATTAACATCAGCTTCAGTATCAACATCAGAATTTAGGATATTCATTGATTCGTGTTTTTGGTACTACTACTGGTGTTGTGATAGCTTTACTAGCCCGCCTCAGCCTTTTTATATGAAAAAATAGGGGGTGTGGTCTATGTGGACGAGAGGTGGTCTGAGGATTTATATACAGCCAATCACAGACCCAAACTAGTATTTATTCAATCCACTGACCACACCCCTCAAGGCCCAAATCACAATCTAAGATTTTGACGCCATGGTCTATCTGTAATCGTGAGTTCAGGTGCTCAACCAGCTATGGTCAAATATAGAGTGAGGGTAATTTGTTTTTTGTGGTGACTATAGTCGGTTGAACAAAGTACACTTTATGGGGCTAGTTTTCAATGGGAATCCGACCTGACTATTTAAAATTCCGGCTCCGGTACCGCCATTTCACCAACTAGGCCAATCAATTCTGATAACAGATTAGGACTCGCCGGACCAAACTGTATAATATGACGTGGAGGCGGGAAGATGAGGTCACCCCATGGCTTGAGATCGAATCTGGGTAAAAAAGCCTTTCCAAGAAGGTGGGAAGATGATCACTTGGAGAGTCAAACATCACCCCATGGCTTGAGATCTGATCTGGGCAAAAACTATTCCTAGGAGGTGTGGGAAGATGATCACAAACGAGCTCGAATCCCGGGAAAACCCCTTCCCAGGAGGTGAGAAGATGATCACAAAACCCAACCCCATGGCTTGAGATCGAATCTGGGTAAAAAAGCCTTTCCAAGGAGGTGGGAAGATGATCACTTGGAGGGTCAAACATCACCCCATGGCTTGAGATCTGATCTGGGTAAAAACTATTCCTAGGAGGTGTGGGAAGATGATCACAAATGAGCTCGAATCCCGGGAAAACCCCTTCCCAGGAGGCTGGGATTTCTCACCTCCTGGGAAGGGGTTTTCCCGGGATTCGAGCTGAACTTCTGTAGCTGGCTGAGTGAAATTAGGGAATGTATAGAGGTAGTCAGTTTAGGAACGCTACAACACTCGGTCAGTTGACGGATATGAAAATATCATTGGTGTTGGTGAGGTAGAGACAAAGAGGACAACACAACCTAAGAAGATGATCACAAACCCACCCCCATGGCTTGAGATTGAATCTGGGCAAAAAGCCTTTCCAAGGAGGTGGGAAGATGATCACTTGGAGGGTCAAACATCACCCCATGGCTTGAGATATGATCTGGGCAAAAACTATTCCTAGGAGGTGTGGGAAGATGATCACAAATGAGCTCGAATCCCGGAAAAACCCCTTCCCAGGAGGCGAGATTGAATCTGGACAAAAAGCCTTTTTAGGGTGGACAGGGTTAACATGAGAAATAAATAGAATAAATTTTTCAATCCATTTTTGCAAATGTCATCTCTCTCCGAATGTTTCAATGAAATGGTGGTAACTCGAAATGACGAACCAAATTGTCAGTACGATAAACTGGCTCTATGGATCGAGACATTATATTGTAACTGTCCCAAGAAAAAATTGTTAAAAGACATGAAATTATTCTTATCATCAAATGGAGGTAAGACCATACAATTTCATGACTCTGTCACGAATTTTCTCGAAATGGTTGCCATTCGAGATTATTTAAAAAATAGTCATAATTTTATAGATTTCATGGAAAGTGGTATAGAGGGTGGATTCAAATTTTGCTGCAATGATATTTTTAAAGAAGGAGAAGATTATGACTTGGTAGAAATTGATCATTTAGATGCATCAATAAGGGGGTTTTGTTCACAGTGTAATTGGCGGGTGGTGTGTGTCAAGTGCCACATTTGTCCATCGTGTGCCTCGGATAAAGGTGTAATCGCCCCCTATGGTTTCATTGACCAAATATTAAGCCAGTCTAAAACAACGAATGGCAAGTATCTTTTTCTCAAGTCGTACATTTCTAATGCTATGACCACCGATATGTATAAATCGCTAAATATAAAAGATGTTACAGAATCTCACTTAGAATACGAGGTACAGATTGTTTTGAGGGGTTTCAATTCTAATCAAATTCGCTTTCCCAATGGACCCAATAATTTAACCTGGGGGGGGGGAGGAGCAGTCCAGAATATAAAGGACAATATTGAAAGCGCCTGTCTGTGTAAGGAATTGACATACCTCTTAACGAATAACAACAATAGTCTCCAAAGATTAGAGGGACTCTGTATAATGGGGAATTATATTGTGCTAACCATCAACTACAATATCACCCTCATCGACATTTTATATCCTGTGACGCTCTATGAACAGAAGGGCACGAAAAGAAAACACGAGCAATCGTATGTGGATTTATTGAAAATGTTATATGGAGAGAGAGAGAGGTCGACTAAAATAAAAAAACTTAAACACCTGAATAATTCTCTCGAGATTGACTACTATAATTATGCCGAGATGAGTAAATTTGGAACAATAAATAGGGATAGTATTTTGGTGGAAGTGACCAATCAACATTTTTATTTTTCACCCCAATATATATTTCTCATTCCACCAATACTTATAAATTGTCATAACCATAAGATATTTCTTTTGAGTTATATTGAGAATAAGTATAATAAGTTTAGTTCGAGTATTAACACCCATAAACATTTAAATAGTTACACACTCTACAAATTATTATTAGATACCCTAATTAATTTAAAATTTGATAATAAACGTGATGAAAATATATTGATACAAGAAAATATTAAACAGTTGATGGCGATAATTGAAAACTAACCTCCACACCTCCTTATGAGCCGTACTCACACACCTCCGTCATGGTGTGTGGTATATATTTTTTGTTATAAAAATAAACTATTTAACCAGAACACTAATTTTTGTTCATCCCTGACACCTACCTCTCTATAGTCGAGGAATCCGGGTTAGAGTTTCTGGTAGGGGACCAGGATTGAGAAGCAAGAGATAGACTCTCACCCGTAACACTTTTCATATCCGAACGTCTTCTTCCAGACAACACTCCGGAACCGGGACAACCTCCCCATCAAGGACGTAATATATACATCACTAATGAGTGATGGGTACCATATAGAAGACTACATATAACACCTCAGTCGTCTGTTATTTTTTACATTCCAGATGAAGGTTATTAGAGATAATATGGAATTTCTCGTGGAAAGCATTAGAGAATTAAAAACACAACTTACTGGAGTTTTCGGACAATATTTCTACCACTTCGGTACTGCAAGTGAATCATGTTGCTAGCCAGTCTCAGCCTTTTTATGAAAATAGGGGGTGTGGTCTATGGGTATTGAAAAGAAACGAATTTTCTGGTTAAGGAAAGTTTATTATAAAACAAATATACCACACCATACACACATGTGATGGAGTAGGGCTCAAAATAAAAGGGCCGTATATAAATAACCCCTAAGAGACCAAACAATATGTATTAACCCTTATTTATAGGGCCAATACTTGGGGGAGGCATAGCATGAATCGCAGGTATGGGGGAATAGTGTTGCATGGGAGTCAACTGGGGTTTGGTAGAAGAATCACCACTACCATCATTCGATTTAGATTTCTCGGTTTTTGTGGCGGGAGATAACAGGGGAGAAGAACCACCAGTACCATCATCCATGGTCCATTTATATTTCTTGGTTTTCATGTTGAATAATGTCTCTACCACTTCGTCATTAGTATGAGTATCAGTATCCACTTCGGCATCAGAATCAGTATCAGTATACACTTCGGCATCAGAATCAGTATCAGAATCTGAATTTAGGGTATTAATTTCTGTCACTTCGGCATCAGCATCAGCATCAGCATCCGAATTTAGGTTATTCATTGATTCGAGATGTTGGTACTGCTTCTGCTACTACTGGTGCTGTGATAACTTTACTAGCCCGCCTCAGCCTTTTTATATGAAAAATAGGGGGTGTGGTCTATGTGGAAGAGAGGTGTGGTCTGAGGATTTATATACAGCCAAACATAGACCCAAACTAGTAATTATTCAATCCGTTGACCACACCCCTCAAGGCCCAAATCGTAATCAAAGACTTTGACACCATGGTCGATCTGTAATCGTGAGTTCAGGTGCTCAACCGGCTATGGTCAAAGATAGAGTGAGGCTAATTTTTTTGTGGTGACTATAGTCGGCTGAGCAAAGATACTTTTTCTGACAATTGTCGCAGGGTACTCAGCAAGCACATTTTTCGGGGTTAGTTTTCAATGGGGAATCCGAATAGAAACCGCGACAAAACCCTTCCCAGGAAGCGGGAGAGTGATCACTTGGATGGTCAAAATCCACCCATCATGGTTTGAGATCGAATCTGGGCCAAAACACTTTCCAGGAGGCGGGAAGATGAGGTCAAACACCACCCCCGTGGCTTGAAAACGAATCTGGGCCAAAACACTTTCCAGGAGGCGGGAAGATGAGGTCAAATACCACCCCCGTGGCTTGAGATCGAATCTGGGCCAAAACATTTTCCAGGAGGCGGGAAGATGATGTCAAATACCACCCCCGTGGCTTGAAAACGAATCTGGGCCAAAACACTTTCCAGGAGGCGGGAAGATGAGGTCAAATACCACCCCCGTGGTTTGAAAACGAATCTGGGCCAAAACACTTTCCAGGAGGCGGGAAGATGAGGTAAAAACACCACCCATCGTGGTTTGAGATCGAATCTGGGCCAAAACACTTTCCAGGAGGCGGGAAGATGAGGTCAAACACCACCCCCGTGGCTTGAAAACGAATCTGGGCCAAAACACTTTCCAGGAGGCGGGAAGATGAGGTCAAATACCACCCCCGTGGCTTGAGATCGAATCTGGGCCAAAACATTTTCCAGGAGGCGGGAAGATGAGGTCAAACACCACCCCCGTGGTTTGAGATCGAATCTGGGCCAAAACACTTTCCAGGAGGCGGGAAGATGAGGTCAAATACCACCCCCCGTGGCTTGAGATCGAATCTGGGCCAAAACACTTTCCAGGAGGCGGGAAGATGAGGTCAAACACCACCCCCGTGGTTTGAGATCGAATCTGGGCCAAAACACTTTCCAGGAGGCGGGAAGATGAGGTCAAATACCACCCCCGTGGCTTGAAAACGAATCTGGGTAATGGGGAATTATATTGTGCTAACCATCAACTACAAAATCACCCTCGTCGACTTTTTATATCCCGTGATGCTCTATGGGTACGAAAAGAAAACATGAGCAATCGCCGAGACATCTCCATCACATCCTATCCGAACGTCTTCTTCCAGACAACACTCCGGAACCGGGACAACCTCCCCATCAAGGACGTAATATATACATCACTGGTGAGTGATGGGTACCTTAAAGACGACTACATATAACACATTTTTTTGTCCTCAGTCGTCTGTCATTTTGTACATTCCATATGAAGGTTATTAGAGATAATATGGAATTTCTCGTGGAAAGCATTAGAGAATTAAAAACACAACTTACTGGACTTTTCGGACAATATTTCTACCACTTCGGTGCTACAAGTGAATCATGTTGCTAGCCAGTCTCAACCTTTTTATGAAAATAGGGGGTGTGGTCTATGGGTATTGAAAAGAAACGAATTTTCTGGTTAAGGAAAGTTTATTATAAAACAAATATACCACACCATACACACATGTGATGGAGTAGGGCTCTAAATAAAAGGGCCGTATATAAATAACCCCTAAGAGACCAAACAATATGTATTAACCCTTATTTATAGGGCCAATACTTGGGGAAAGCATAGCATGAATCGCAGGTATGGGGGAATAGTGGTGCATGGGAGTCAACTGGGGTTTGGTAGAAGAATCACCACTACCATCATTCGATTTAGATTTCTCGGTTTTTGTGGTGGGAGATAACAGGGGTCTTGTAGAAGAACCACCAGTACCATCATCCATGGTCCATTTATATTTCTTGGTTTTCATGTTGAATAATGTCTCTACCACTTCGTCATCAGTATCCACTTCGGCATCAGAATCAATATCAGAATCTGAATTTAGGGTATTAATTTCTGTCACTTCAGCATCAGCATCAGCATCAGCATCCGAATTTAGGGTATTCATTGATTCGAGATGTTGGTACTGCTTCTGCTACTACTGGTGCTGTGATAACTTTACTAGCCCGCCTCAGCCTTTTTATATGAAAAATAGGGGGTGTGGTCTATGTGGAAGAGAGGTGTGGTCTGAGGATTTATATACAGCCAAACATAGACCCAAACTAGTAATTATTCAATCCGTTGGCCACACCCCTCAAGGCCCAAATTGTAATCAAAGACTTTGACACCATGGTCGATCTGTAATCGTGAGTTCAGGTGCTCAACCGGCTATGGTCAAAGATAGAGTGAGGCTAATTTTGTTGTGGTGACTATAGTCGGCTGAGCAAACATACTTTTCTGACAATTGTCGCAGGGTGCTCAGCAAGCACATTTTTCAGGGGTTAGTTTTCAATGGGGAATCCGAATAGAAACCGCGACAAAACCCTTCCAGGAAGCGGGAGAGTGATCACTTGGATGGTCAAAATCCACCCACCATGGCTTGAGATTAAATCTGGACAAAAACCCTTTCCAGGAGGCGGGAAGATGAGGGCAAACACCACTCCCATGGCTTGAAAACGAATCTGGGCCAAAACACTTTCCAGGAGGCGGGAAGATGAGGTCAAATACCACCCCCGTGGCTTGAGATGGAATCTGGGCCAAAACATTTTCCAGGAGGCGGGAAGATGAGGTCAAATACCACCCCCCGTGGCTTGAAAACGAATCTGGGTAATGGGGAATTATATTGTGCTAACCATCAACTACAATATCACCCTCGTCGACTTTTTATATCCTGTGATGCTCTATGGGTACGAAAAGAAAACATGAGCAATCGCCGAGACATCTCCATCACATCCTATCCGAACTTCTTCTTCCAGACAACACTCCGGAACCGGGACAACCTCCTTCATCAAGGACGCAATATATACATCACTGGTGAGTGATGGGTACCGTATAGACGACTACATATAACACCTCGGTCGTCCATCATTATTTACCTTCCACAACCCACCCATGATGAAATTCCTCTACCATAAGGTCATCAGAGATAATATAAACCACCTGAAACATTATGAACAGGTACTACTACGTAAAATTCTCCGGGAAAGCATTAGAAAATTCCTCAAAAATGAACGAAGCTGTGGATGCATACGAAAACAGGGATTGACCCTTTATCCATATATAGGGTGAACATATTTATATATATATAATATTTAACCCTTTAGTGGGAAAACATCCGAATGTGGTAAGGGTTTGGTCGCTTCGGGACCCTTTTTTTTATTTATAGCCGTACTACTCACACCTTTACAATACATTTTATTTAACTAAAAAACATTTTTTCTTTCCACCTTTACTCCTTCTTTGTAATGTGGATGAAGACACCGTAGAAGAATCCGGGAAAAGTGGTTGGATAATTAATATTGGCGGGCGGCAGTGTTACTGTTTCTGTCTAGAAAGGCTCCCCTGATGGGACATTTACTCTATTGTTAAATCGAGACAGGGTTGGCACTACCGTCTATTCTTGTTTATGACTGGAAAAACATGACGAGCACTTTATGGGATTTAGGGAGATGTATGTATGAAAATGTCTTATGCTGATAATCACATTACAATGTTGCCTCTCCGCCTTGGATACGGTGTCGGTGTCCGTAGGGGGGATGTGAAATATTTCCAAAAGTGAAGAGACAGTCATTTGGTCTTTGTGTTGGTTCCTGCCAACAACATCACCGTAATAATAATGGCTAGGGTGTGGCGCTGTAAAGGTGTTTCTTCTGACAGCGTGAACCATCCCCCATTCGGAAGGAGATAGTAGAGTCAGACGGGGACGATAGCACGTGTTGCATATGAAGAGGGTATCCCGAACCGAACGCGAAAGACTGTCCCTCGGAATGACCATGGTGAGGATAGGTGGCCCCCCACACTTCCAAAGGGAGGTAAAGCTGCGCTGGAGGTAAATCCACAGTCGGCGATATATGGCAACGAACTTGTATACAGATCGTCTACTTTTGGGAAATGATCTCATCTTACCGTCCAATGTGGCAATATCAATGGCGCTATTCTTACAGAAGGGACACAAGAGGAGTTCACCCATGGACACGGATCCCAACTGTCGAATCGTGTCTAGGAGACTCTTTACGATATCCAGGGCGAGCTCGGGAATACACCTGTGACATATGCGGGCATTACAGACACTCTTGGCCAGAGGTTTGGGGGTACAGATATTATATACCTTATCGTGAAACATAACCACCTCATCGTACCACAAATTCTGATCTAGACAGATGTTGCACGTAAATCGTTTGGAGATATAAATCTGCCTATTCCAAAATATTTGTCCATTTAGGCGCATTGCAAGCGAGATCCGTTCAATGTGTCTGTATCGAAACCATCTCCCCATTAGCTTACACCATATCCGACGGACCTTAATCACATCATCGGGGTGACACCGCGGACCCATCATTTTGTCAATCACCACCGTCATAATATGCTGGATTTTGTGGTTCCTCTTGAATAGATGGGACATGGTGCGCTGTTTTTTTGATGGTAATTCATACTCACAATCATTCAGCCATCCAATTAACCAATCTATGGTCCCAAATATATCGCTAAGAACTGTGCAGCGAGAAGTGATAATATTATAATCTGATAAGTATTCTGTGAATTTTTCATCATCGTAATTGGTCACATCAATGTAGTCCTGAATATCGCCGGTATAGGTTAGATTGTCTCCCATCTTATATAAATTCCCCAGTTGGATAAAGACCATAAGTAACCGGTCTGAATTGTCAATCTTTGTTATATTCATTCCGTAAAGATCAAATATACTTTGAATATTCGCGGCGACCTCTAGCATCGGTCCGGGCAGCCTCATGATGGCGCATCCTCTTTCAATAACGTAATTCAGGAAGTTGGGATTCCTAAAGTGTCTATCTGCGACATCTGTCTCCAGAGGGAGATAGTTTATTGTTGGTGCTAATATCCAATCCATTTCTCTAGGGCGGTGATGAATTTACCCGTACCGTTGCTCCATTTATATATCCATACATTTTTGAGACTCCTCCCCCCACCCCTTATACATCTGTGTGAAATGTGGTATTGTTTATATATATATAAATAAATTCTATTTTTTAACCCTGACACCTCTCACTATTAACCCTTTCATACTCATATGACGCAGAGGTTGCCAGATTAGCAATAAGAAATAAAGTTCTCTCACTCTTATAATTACCTCCCAAAAATTAGTTTTCTGCCCACAACTAACTCAAAGACAACTGCAGAGGTTGAAGTAACTAAACTAAAGGTTTCTAAATTCCCCTGATGGTAACAAAGGCTTTAAAGCATCCCTAATCGGCTCAAAATCGCGTCATATGTCGGAGTGGGTTAACCCTCTCACGACCATAGGATGCAGAGGTTGCCAGATTAGCAATAAGAAAAAGATTACTCTCACTGTTATAATTACCTCTCCAAAATTAGTTTTCTGCCCACAGCTAACTCAACTGCAGAGGTTGAAGTAAACAAACTAAAGGTTTATAGATACCCCTGACGGTAACAAAGGATTTAAAGTATCCCTAATAGGCTCAAAAATCGCGTCCGGATGTGAGAGGGTTAATGTGGACCTAGTCGAGGAATCCGGGTAGAGTTTCTGGACTGGGATTCTCTCCGACTTCAAGATTGGGGGCATTGGATTCGGCCTTAGGGAGTCTCGGGTGAGCTTGCGCTTGGCAGGGGGTTGGAGAGCGGCAGTTTAGGTGGGAGCGATGGTATACGCTCACATTGGTCAGAAATAACTCCAACCACTCAGAAGATTCTCCCTCTCCCCTCCATGAATTTCATCTCTCTAAATCCCTTGGTGAAAACAATGGAGGATATGGAGGAGTACTTATTCGATGCAGTAGACCACCAGGACATGTTTGAACGAAGAACGTCGCCGTGGGAAATGAAGGAGTGGGATTACGAGGAACTGCAAGACTTCAAGATAGAACTTGATATGGTGGATCGGCTTTATTTCATACGATGCACGGAGGATAGTCAGGGTAGCACCTACTATCTCCTGGCCAGAGTCGTCAATAAAACTAACCCACAGAAGAGGTTATTTGTGGAATTGATGGCGGATTGTAACTATACAGGATTCTCATGTCAAGGTGCAGGGAACATCTTCATCACATCCTGTCCGAACATCTTCTTCCTGGCAACACTCCGGGACGAGGACAACCTCCCCGTCAAGGACGCAATATATACATCACTGGTGAGTGACGGGTACCGTATTGACGACTACATAGAACACCTCAGTCGTCCGTCATTATTTACCTTCCATCATCCACCCATGTTGAAATTCCTCTGCCACAAGGTCATCAGAGATAATATGGACCGCCTGATGCACTATGAACAGGTACTACCTAAAATTCTCCAGGAAAGCATTAGAGAATTCATCAAAATTAACGAAGCTGTGGATGCATACGACAACTGGGATTGACCCTTTATCCATAAGTGTATATGTATAATAAAAAGGTAGTAAGGGTCAATAAGTGCTGTTTTGGTCCCGATTTTTATTTATAGTCGTACTACTCACACCTTTACAATAAACTTTATTTAACTAGAAAACTCATTTTCTTTTCCACCTTGACTCCTCTGTATAATGTAGATGAAGAAGAATCCGGGAAAAGTGTCTGGACAATATTGGCGGCGGTGGTGTTACTATTTCTGTCTAAAAAGGCTCCCACTTCTCCAATTACCACCATGGGAACGGGTTACTTCTAAGGATATTGCATTTGTGATAATGTTCGCGTTTGAGGAGGAGGAGGTAATGAAGAAAAACGAAGATGTCTGCATCCAACAATGTTTTGGTATACCTCCTAAATTTGTATTTCAGTATCCCAAGATGTCTAAAGCCTGAATGTTTGTTAAGCCTATTAGGGATATTTTAAAGCCTTTGTTACCATTAGGGAAACCTATAATAGTTAAGTTAATTTTCAACCTCTGCTGTGGGCAAAACAACTAATTTTGTATTAAGGGGTTATTTTTGACCATGTTGATGTAACTTATTCGGATTAAAAAACTTTGATTAATTAACTGGTGTTTTTTTACTAGATTGACCATGTTTATATAACTGGGGAGAACTGAAAGAAACCCGGGGTTCATTTTTGACCTGAAACGGAACGAGGAGAGTCAAGGTGGAAAGAAAACACGTTTTCTGGTTAAATAAAGTTTATTGTAAACACGTGACCAATACGGCTCTAAATAAAACAAAAGGGTCGTATATATATAATAACCCCTAAGCGGCCAAACAATATTTATTGACCCATGCCACACATTCAGATTGTGTTATTTGTTTTTCACCTCAATACCAAATTTGTTCAAGGCACTAATCATCTTCTCCCTGTTGTGAAAAAGGTTCTTGAACATACTGCTCTCTTTTCGAAACTTGTTCAGGCCATTCAAGAGTGTGTTGAGATCATTGCTGTTGATAATGGAAACGTATCCCAAATTGTAAACGTGTCCACTTGGTGGTAGTGGTAGTCGTGGTAATTTAGTGTATTCATCATCCAATTTTGAATTATACTTCAACTTGACTAAAGGTGGTGGCTGCTTTCGTCGTCTGGAGACGGAACGTGTAACCATTCGCTGGCCGTCACCGTCCCTCCTAACTCCCTCATCTAATTGTTGTTCTTTGACAATATTAACTGGTTCCCTTTTTTTAGGTGTAGTAGGTTCATCATCCTTCTGTGCTGATTGTGGCTTCGGCGATGGGGTGGCAATAAAATTCCTTTTTTTAGGTGTAGTAGGTTCATCATCCTTCTGTGCTGATTGTGGCTTCGGCGATGGGGTGGCAATAAAATTCCTTTTTTTAGGTGTAGTAGGTTCATCATCCTTCTGTGCTGATTGTGGCTTCGGCGATGGGGTGGCAATCAAATTATCTCTCCAACTCCATGGTTCGCTATCATTAATCATGCTGGTTAAATCAGCGACGCTGTTGTCTAAATCAGCGGTATATTTCAAATCCAATTGTAGCGACTGGGGCCTCAGCACTATAAGCTTAGTAGGTTGGTTTTGGTGGGTTGGTTTGGTTGTAGTAGTCATCGCCTACTGGTGATGGTGGCTTGAGTACGAGTGGTGTAAACCTTGTACCACCACCCTTATATATGTGTGTGTGTGTGTACAGACACCAACCCTCTAACGGGCAAACGACACACCAATCCACAAATAGTTAGTTGCACGAACGTGTTCATTTTGGTAATGTCGGGCCATTCTCTATCAACACCGGAGATACTCCCGTCTTCTTTTGCGAGTAGATTCCCCGTATTACGGAATTGCACAGTTGAGAGGCCTTTACGGCCATCCGAGAGACGGCCAAACATCGCTTTTTGATTAGGGGACCCGAACCGTCGGGGTCTAAGATTCAGGGAACATTTTACGGTCTTGTACTTTTTGTTGACAGTGGTGGTGGTGCCATCTCTTTTTCATGGCCGAATGTGGCCATTATATCCCTTAATATATAAACACATATCTATATAGGAAAGTTATATAAACATGGTCAATCTAGTTAAAAAAACAGTTAATTAGTCATTTTTTAATCCGAATAAGTTACATAAACAGGGTCATTGAAGCATTCTGCTAAAGGGTTAAAACATTCTAATTTCAACCCTACCGCATAAGGCCATTTTGTCCAGCTAAAGGGTTAAAGGTTTAATTATGGGTCTGAAGCTGAATTTTATATCTTCACGACATTGATAGAAAGAGGTGTACAAGGTAGGAATACAGTGTCCATCCTATTATCCGAACACACCTTACATAGGTAATCATGGGGAAATGATGACTGGTCTCGGGTCGTTTCTTCAGATTGGAGGTTGGTAGCGATGGTTTTGGGTGGTGATTGGAGGTTCTTCTTCAATGGACTGTCCGTGGGACGTTGTTGTTTCTTCTTCGGGTGTTGGAATAGAGTGCTGTGGATTTGTCGTTTTCTTCTTTGGGTGGTGGGTCGAGTGTTGCGGATTTGTCGTTTATTCTTCGGACCGGTTCAACAATAATTCACGACGAGTATCCCTTTCCATGTCCCAAAATATAGCCTCTATGAATGGCTCCAGGTTAAAGAAGGGCAGGATCATGGCCCTGATCGGACATTTACTCTATTGTTAACTGGAGTCATGGTTGGCACTACCGCCGATTCTTGTTTATGACTGGAAAAACACGACGAGCACTTTATGGGATTTAGGGAGATGTATGTTTGAAAATGTCTTATACTACGAATCACATTACAATGTACGGTGTCAGTGTCCGTAGGGGGAATGTGAAATATTTCCAAAAGTGAAGAGACAGTCATTTGGTCTTTGTGTTGGTTCCAGCCAACAACATCACCGTAATAATGATGCCGTCACGACACCCAATTACACCTACTGTCAATATTTCCAAAAAGAATATGATTCATTGTTATACTATTATAGGTGGTTATATAGCAAGATTTTTTCTCGGTAGTGCCATCCAATATAGTCTACCATGAATAACTAGAATTGGTGGTCCCTCGGCCAGAGAAATTACTTTAGATGACGCCTAAAGGGTAGATCTTAGTGAACCCAGCCAATACACCTTCTGACAGCAATGGTCTAGTATCATAGGCGCGGCCTAGTAGAAGGCCCGCTTGTTGGGCCGCTTCGAGGTTATATACGACCCTTTTTGTTTCTAGAGCCGTATACTCACATAGAGTGTGCACGGTGTGGTATAATTTGTTTTTTTATTTTACAATTTGGCAACCGTGCCTGTCTTGTATATATATATAACTTCCCTAAACCTTCTAAGACCACAACCCAATACTCTACAATGCAGTCACTACGTCTTTTGAAGTGTAAGGTGGAAATAGCTGTAACGGGATACGTGGGAGATATCAACTGTTGCCTAAACTACCAGAAATCCGGTAATGATGAAGAAGTGGCTTTCAAACTACCCGTGGATTATGACAGTTGTGTCTATTCTTTCAAGGCAACAATCAATGGCACCCGGGAAATTATTGGACGATGTATCGAGAAGGGAAAGGCGGAGGTAAAATTCCGAGCTTCTATCAAACAGGGAATACAAGCCTTCATTGGAAAGAAAATGCACGAACATGAAGACATATTAGAAATCCATTTGGGAAACATATCCCATGAAGCTAAAGTGGACATAGAGATAAAAATGCTGCAGTTGTTACCAGTGAACGAAGACGGAGTTAGTACTCTAGTGCTCCCTACTGTGTTAAGGCCTAGGTATAGGCCTAGTTATTGTGATTCCTCATATGAGCTGGGACACAATAGTAACTACAGTTTAACAGTAAATGCCACCCTAAGTAATATCAAAGGTGTGAAGGTGTACCCACCGCACCATAATGGATATGTTAGAGTAAACGAGGAGGGTATGGGTAAGGTGATGTGGATGAAAGATGGCCCCCAACAACACGATGTGGAGATGAAAATCACCCACTCGAAGAAGATCCAGGCTTTCCACGAAGAGGGTAATCCCATGGCGGCCAATTCCCATATGAAGGACGATGTGATAATGGTGACGGGACAGCTCGACCTTACCCATGTAGATATGCCCCACCGGACCCCGGGCGAGATGATACTTTTAATAGATTGTTCGAACAGCATGCAGGACGGGGTGAAGATGGAGATGGCGCAATTGTGTGCCCTACATTGGGTACTAGCACTTAATAGTGAGACATGCACCGGATTTAACATGATCTCCTTTGGAAAACACTTAGACACTTTGTTTGAGACCACCCAGGCGGTCACTAAACAAAATATTAAGTTCGCTCTTGAGTATGTATGTGGGCTAAGGAGTACTATGGGTGGCACCGAGATCATGAAGGCCATCACATATGGTTACGAGTGCTGCAGTCAACTCCCTATAAATATGTTGATGGTGACCGACGCTGAAGTTACAAATGTAAGTGACATTATAAAAGAATGCGCCGGATTGAAGAAAGAGGCTTTTCAAATATTCACCGTTGGTGTAGGAGACGGTGTTTCCTCTGACTTACTCAAGAGTCTGGCCCTTTTCAATTCTGGACATTGCCTCCTCCTGAAAACTATATCCCAAATGGAAGAATTCGAAATGTTTTTGGGTTTGATGACAAAACCCTGTGTGGACAAACTCCAAGTACATCTATGCATTTCAGATAATGCTGTTGAAAAGACACCCGGGCACAACTCCAGCATCAATCGGGGTCAAACATTTACCCAATTCCACAGCATCCCAAATGGAACTGCGACGAAAGACATCACGGCCAGGATACAATTAGATAACTCGACTATATGTGACAACATTTCAGTGACGAAGGTCCATGGAGTCGGTCTTCATCAGGTAGCAGCCAAGGGGATGATTGAGGGATTACAACTACAAAAGATCCTGCAAGGTAGTCTTGAAAGGGAAGAGGTTACACGCATGAATAAATCTATTGTAGATTTGAGTGAGGCGAGCGGTGTAGTCTCTTCATTGACTTGCTATTTAGGTATCGATGAAAACGATGACTCTCTACCTAGTGTCAATTGGACGGCCCGGCCCCCCGCCTTAGGAGGAGCTGCGCAAAAATACGACACTGTTGACTACGGAGATATGGGGCAGATGGGGGGGCCCACCCATCAAGGGGGATTTGCCTTTGGAGGAGATGCATACAGACTTGCCTTTGATTTTTCCCAAGATTTTACACGAGCTGCACAAGGACCTGTCTTCGGAGGAGCTGTACAAGCACAAGCCTTTGGAGGAGCTGCACAGGGACAAGGACTCCCTTGTTCCACTGACTATGGCTCACCCGACATTGCTGACTGTGGGGGGGAGAGTGCCAATTCATGTTGCCCATATCATAGTCTTACGAGTTACCCCGAGAGTTGGGTAGATATTACATGGGTTACCAGCCTCATAAACATGGATTCTGATAAGTTCCTCTCATATTTTGAGAGTATCCCCGGAATACCCTCTGATGTCTTATCGGCTACACTGGCTTTAACAATTCTGAATGATATATACTTTTCGAAGAAGTTTCCAACACCCGAAGAGGTCACACGGTTATTAAGTGGTTATAACCTTACCCCATATGTAGACATTATAAAAGATATTATTAAGACTCTACCAGACACTCTATTCAAGAGTCTTAATAATATGTGAGGACCTAAGAGTGTAAATATCACTGATCCCACCAATATTCACCTTATATGATGATGGTGAGTCAACCATTTACTATCCGATTGTTATTTAGGATAGAAAATGGGCCCAATTATTTATATTGATAATTTACTATAGGGATCATATGGTTATTATAGTGGATTAACTATTCTTTATATATATTTATATATATATAATATATAAAGAATACTATACCATATGGTTATTAATGTATGGACACCTAACCCTTTAGCGGACAATGAATATTTTGTTTGTGTCATATTTACAATAAACTTTAAAGGCAAGAATTTTGTTTAGTTTCTTCCACCTTGACTCTATTAAACATCCCAACTACATTTATAAATTGAATTTCGTATAGTAGCAGAGAGGCAGGAAAAACATACCTTTTTTTAAATGTTTATTACAACCATTTATACATACAAAAAAACGGGTTTAAGTGGAAAAGGGCTACACTAAGGTTATGTTTACTATTATATGGCTCTTGACATCCAATCTCCTAATCCCCGCCATGGGGATTCGTGTTGACAGTGCATCGGTTTGGAATTGATTAGGTCAACATTACGGCTCTAAATAAAAAAAAAGTCTCCCCATAGATTCATATTCAAAAATATCATCTAAATATAAGCCAACAGATATCCAGGTGGGTAAAGGCCTCCTGGTAGGTACCGTTTATGGAGGTCGGCTTGTTTTTACGAGTCACACTGTCCCGTATACACCTTACCATTTACCTCTCACAATGTCATCCAATAGAAAATTGCCGGGCTCATGAACGCCTTTTCTTCATCCTAGGGGATGTGAAGACCGGTTAAGTGGAAAAAGGGCTTCTTTATAATACTGAGGTGATATTTCGTTTTGTTTACTGACACAGCTTTACGTTCATATATAATCTAAATACCTGAAAATTAAAGTCACAGGTGGCAAAGGCCTCCCAACATGTTTGGTGCCGCCTGTGAGTTGGATCTGTGGTCGGCTTGATGAGTCACACTCTCCCCGTATTCCTTTCTTCCATTTAGCTCTCCCAATTTCATCCAAACTACTAAATTTAGCAATGTCCTGAGGTTTCCAACCGGGGCTAAGAAGTGGCGTGTGTGATCGGGTTGGACACCTTGAATATGGGAGCTGTATAGACGCTTGTTGGGCCGCTTCGGGGTTATATACGACCCTTTTTTTAGAGCCGTACTACTCACACAGAGTGTGTAGGGTGTGGTATGTTTAATTTTTAACGATTTGGCAACCGTGCCTGTCTTGTATGTATATATAAATCCCCTAAACCTTCTGAGACCACAACCCAATCCTCTGCAATGCAGTCACTACACCTTTTGAAGTGTAAGGTGGAAATAGCTGTAACGGGATACGTGGGAGATATCAACTGTTGCCTAAACTACCAGAAATCCGGTAATGATGAAGAAGTGACTTTCAAACTACCCATGGATAATGACAGTTGTGTCTATTCTTTCAAGGCAAAAATCAATGACACCCGGGAAATTATTGGGCGATGTATCGAGAAGGGAAAGGTGGAGGCAAAATTCCGAGCTTCTATCAAACAGGGAAAACAACCCTTCGTTGGCAAGAAAATGCACGAGCATGAAGACATATTAGAAATCCATTTGGGAAACATAGCCCATGAAGCTAAAGTGGACATCGAGATAAGAATGTTGCAGTTGTTACCAGTGAATGAAGACGGAGTTAGTACTCTAGGGCTCCCTACTATATTACGGCCTAGTCAATATAGGCCTGGTTATTGTAGTTTCTCTTGTGAGAAGAAGCCTCTGGGATACAATAATAACTACAGTCTAACAGTACATGCCACACTAAGTAATATCAAGAATGTAAAGGTGTACCCACCACACCGTAATGGATTTGTTATAGTAAAGGGGGGTATGGGTAATGTGATGTGGATAAAAGATGGCCCCCACCAACATGATTGGGAGATGAAAATCACCCACTCGAAGAAGATCCAGGCATTCCATGAAGAGGGAAATTCCAAGGCGGTCAATTCCCATATGAAGGATGATGTGATAATGGTGACGGGACAGCTCGACCTTACCCATGTAGATGTGCCCCACCGGGGCCCGAGCGAGATGATACTTTTAATAGATTGTTCGGACAGCATGGAGAACGGGATGGGGGTGGAGATGGCGCAATTATGTGCCCTACATTGGGTACTAATACTTAGTAGTGAGACATGCACCGGATTTAACATGATCTCCTTTGGAGATCATGTTAAACCTTTGTTTGAGACCACCCAGGTGGTCACCAAAACAAATATTATGTTAGCTCATGAGTATGTATGTGGGTTAAAAGGTAATATGGGTGGCACCGAGATCATGAAGGCCATCACATATGGTTATGAGTGCTGTAGTCGACTCCCTCTAAATATGTTGATGGTGACCGGCGCTCTAGTTACAAATGTAAGTGACATTATAAAAGAATGCGTCGGCTTGAAGAATGAGGCTTTTCAAATATTCACCGTTGGTGTAGGAGACGGTGTTTCCTCTGACCTACTCAAGAGTCTGGCCCTTTACAATTCTGGACATTGCCTCCTCCTGAAAAATATTAACCAAATGGAAGAATTCAAAATGTTTTTGGGTTTGATGACAAAACCCTGTGTGGATAAACTCCAAGTACATCTATGCATTTCAGATAATGCTGTTGAAAAGACACCCGAGTACATCTCGAAGCAAAACTCCAGTATCAATCGGGGTCCAACATTTACCCAATTCCACAGTATTCCAAATGGAACTGCGACGAAAGACATTACGGCCAAGATACAATTAAATAACTCGACTATATGTGTCAATATGACAGTGATGAAGGTCTATGGAGTCGGTCTTCATCAGGTAGCAGCCAAGAGAATGATTGAGGGATTACAACTACAAAAGATCCTGCAAGGTAGTCTTGGAAGTGAAGAGGTTGCACGCATGCATAAATCTATTGTAGATTTGAGTGAGGCGAGCGGTGTAGCCTCTCCATTGACTTGTTATTTAGGTATAGATGAAAACGACGACTCCCTACCTGGTGTCAATTGGATGGCCCCCCCCCGCCTTCGGAGGAGCTGCGTAAAATTACGACACTGTTGACTGTGGGGGTGTGGGGCAGATGGGGGTCCCCACCCCTCAAGGGGGGATTTGCCTTTGGAGGAGCTTCACAAGGACCTATCTTTGGAGGAACTGCATAAGGTCAAGGACTCCCTTATTCCACTGACTATGGGGGGGAGAGAGTGCCAATTCATGTTGCCCATATCATAGTCTTACGAGTTACCCTGAGGGTTAGGAGTCCATAGTGTCGGAAAACCTTCTGAATCGATGGTAACAGAATCCTGATATGAAAATTTTGGAGCCTAAAAAAATATTATTCAAACCTAATAATATTGACCCAGTATATATGGTGAGGTACATAAATAATGATGTGTGTGTGTGGGGTCCTCCTAAGCAGGCCTTGGTCCTCCTACTGACCCTGCTGGTACCGAGTCTATCCTTTTTGGATAATTTATTAGCATGTTCCCTTGTCCAATGTATTACCCCACCGAATCGTTCGAATTCGGAGAGTCGTGATCTTAATAATTGCGAGAGTTTTGAAGCGAGACAAATGCCGTTTCGGCCATCTTCCCACGACAGGAAAATATAAATATTGTAGATAATGAATCTTCCACCCAGGCATAGTTGCCTTTTTCCAGAGGATCTACTGCATCAGCCATAGCTTCCATCTGAAATTTGGCAATTGTCATAAGCTAAAATTATGATTACCTATGTAAGGTGTGTTCGGATAATAGGATGGACACTGTATTCCTAACAAATCTATATATTTGGATAAATGAGGTATCATAGACACATTTAAACACAGGATGTCATTATTGTATAGCAAGCCAACCAAATAGAGCCGAACGAGGCGACATTCCTATAGTTCTATTGCATTCTGCCAACAAATTGGTCGATCAAATAGGACCAATCAAGTAACACAGCTTTGAGGTCATGGATGATGGGTGCCTAGCTCTGACAGAAGCCCAATTATCTTTCACATTTTTGTGATCCTCTGTTCGCAGATAATAAAATCCATATTTTTTAGAGAGAATATTATTTTATCAATTCAATCTTAACTAGCCTAGTTTTTAGGGTGATTTTAGCTCAGTTATATCGCATGTAGAGAGCCTAGTTATAAATCTCCACCGAATTCACTTTAGTGTCCAATCTCGACCATATTTTTTAGAGAGAATATTATTTTATCAATTCAATCTTAACTAGCCTAGTTTTTAGGGTGATTTTAGCTCAGTTATATGTCTACATCTCATGTAGATAGCCTAGTTATGAAGGCTCTAAACCCCGTTTCTTAAGACCAATTCACTTTAGTGTCCAATCTCAGAACATATTTTTTAGAGATAATATTATTTGGTTAATCTTAACTAGCCTAGTTTTTAGGGTGATTTTAGCTCAGTTATATGGTTAATCTTAACTAGCCTAGTTTTTAGGGTGATTTTAGCTCAGTTATATGTCCACATCTCATGTAGATAGCCCAGTTATAAAGGCTCTCTAAACCCCGTTTCATGTCTCTAGTGTCCACATCTCAGAAAATATTTTTTAGATATTATTGTTTAAAGCCAAGAATTTTGGACAATGAATGTTTGGTTTGTGTCATATTTACAATAAACTTTAAAGCCAAGAATTTTGTTTAGTTTCTTCCACCTTGACTCTATCAAACATCCCAACTACATTTATAAATTGAATTTCGTATAGTAACAGAGAAACAGAGAAACATACTTTTTGTTTAAATGTTTATTACAACCATTTTATAATACATACAAAACAACGGGTGCAGTTAAGTGGAAAAAGGCTAAGTTTGTCACAGATTCATATTAAAAAATATCATCTAAATACAAGCAACAGAGGGTTAGCTTCTACGATCCAGGTGGTAAAGGCCTCCTTGGTCCTCCTAACCCCGATCTCGTCATTTATTGTCCGAGATCATACTCTATCAACAACACTGACTTTAACTAATTCTAACTATAGATCATTCCTGTGATGTCTTATCAACAACACTGACTTTAACTATTCTGAATAATGCATAATATATCTAGGCCACATGGTTATTAATGTATGGACACTTAAAACCCTTTAGCGGATAATGAATATTTGGTTTGTGTTACATATTATTGTTTAAAGCCAAGAATTTTAATATTTGGTTTGTGTCATATTTATAATAAACTTTAAAGCCAAGAATTGTGTTTAGTTTCTTCCACCTTGACATACCACACCCTACACACTCTGTGTGAGTAGTACGGCTCTAAAAAAAGGGTCGTATATAACCCCGAAGCGGCCCAACAAGCGTCTATACAGCTCCCATATTCAAGGTGTCCAACCCGATCACACACGCCACTTCTTAGCCCCGGTTGGAAACCTCAGGACATTGCTAAATTTAGTAGTTTGGATGAAATTGGGAGAGCTAAATGGAAGAAAGGAATACGGGGAGAGTGTGACTCATCAAGCCGACCACAGATCCAACTCACAGGCGGCACCAAACATGTTGGGAGGCCTTTGCCACCTGTGACTTTAATTTTCAGGTATTTAGATTATATATGAACGTAAAGCTGTGTCAGTAAACAAAACGAAATATCACCTCAGTATTATAAAGAAGCCCTTTTTCCACTTAACCGGTCTTCACATCCCCTAGGATGAAGAAAAGGCGTTCATGAGCCCGGCAATTTTCTATTGGATGACATTGTGAGAGGTAAATGGTAAGGTGTATACGGGACAGTGTGACTCGTAAAAACAAGCCGACCTCCATAAACGGTACCTACCAGGAGGCCTTTACCCACCTGGATATCTGTTGGCTTATATTTAGATGATATTTTTGAATATGAATCTATGGGGAGACTTTTTTTTTATTTAGAGCCGTAATGTTGACCTAATCAATTCCAAACCGATGCACTGTCAACACGAATCCCCATGGCGGGGATTAGGAGATTGGATGTCAAGAGCCATATAATAGTAAACATAACCTTAGTGTAGCCCTTTTCCACTTAAACCCGTTTTTTTGTATGTATAAATGGTTGTAATAAACATTTAAAAAAAGGTATGTTTTTCCTGCCTCTCTGCTACTATACGAAATTCAATTTATAAATGTAGTTGGGATGTTTAATAGAGTCAAGGTGGAAGAAACTAAACAAAATTCTTGCCTTTAAAGTTTATTGTAAATATGACACAAACAAAATATTCATTGTCCGCTAAAGGGTTAGGTGTCCATACATTAATAACCATATGGTATAGTATTCTTTATATATTATATATATATAAATATATATAAAGAATAGTTAATCCACTATAATAACCATATGATCCCTATAGTAAATTATCAATATAAATAATTGGGCCCATTTTCTATCCTAAATAACAATCGGATAGTAAATGGTTGACTCACCATCATCATATAAGGTGAATATTGGTGGGATCAGTGATATTTACACTCTTAGGTCCTCACATATTATTAAGACTCTTGAATAGAGTGTCTGGTAGAGTCTTAATAATATCTTTTATAATGTCTACATATGGGGTAAGGTTATAACCACTTAATAACCGTGTGACCTCTTCGGGTGTTGGAAACTTCTTCGAAAAGTATATATCATTCAGAATTGTTAAAGCCAGTGTAGCCGATAAGACATCAGAGGGTATTCCGGGGATACTCTCAAAATATGAGAGGAACTTATCAGAATCCATGTTTATGAGGCTGGTAACCCATGTAATATCTACCCAACTCTCGGGGTAACTCGTAAGACTATGATATGGGCAACATGAATTGGCACTCTCCCCCCCACAGTCAGCAATGTCGGGTGAGCCATAGTCAGTGGAACAAGGGAGTCCTTGTCCCTGTGCAGCTCCTCCAAAGGCTTGTGCTTGTACAGCTCCTCCGAAGACAGGTCCTTGTGCAGCTCGTGTAAAATCTTGGGAAAAATCAAAGGCAAGTCTGTATGCATCTCCTCCAAAGGCAAATCCCCCTTGATGGGTGGGCCCCCCCATCTGCCCCATATCTCCGTAGTCAACAGTGTCGTATTTTTGCGCAGCTCCTCCTAAGGCGGGGGGCCGGGCCGTCCAATTGACACTAGGTAGAGAGTCATCGTTTTCATCGATACCTAAATAGCAAGTCAATGAAGAGACTACACCGCTCGCCTCACTCAAATCTACAATAGATTTATTCATGCGTGTAACCTCTTCCCTTTCAAGACTACCTTGCAGGATCTTTTGTAGTTGTAATCCCTCAATCATCCCCTTGGCTGCTACCTGATGAAGACCGACTCCATGGACCTTCGTCACTGAAATGTTGTCACATATAGTCGAGTTATCTAATTGTATCCTGGCCGTGATGTCTTTCGTCGCAGTTCCATTTGGGATGCTGTGGAATTGGGTAAATGTTTGACCCCGATTGATGCTGGAGTTGTGCCCGGGTGTCTTTTCAACAGCATTATCTGAAATGCATAGATGTACTTGGAGTTTGTCCACACAGGGTTTTGTCATCAAACCCAAAAACATTTCGAATTCTTCCATTTGGGATATAGTTTTCAGGAGGAGGCAATGTCCAGAATTGAAAAGGGCCAGACTCTTGAGTAAGTCAGAGGAAACACCGTCTCCTACACCAACGGTGAATATTTGAAAAGCCTCTTTCTTCAATCCGGCGCATTCTTTTATAATGTCACTTACATTTGTAACTTCAGCGTCGGTCACCATCAACATATTTATAGGGAGTTGACTGCAGCACTCGTAACCATATGTGATGGCCTTCATGATCTCGGTGCCACCCATAGTACTCCTTAGCCCACATACATACTCAAGAGCGAACTTAATATTTTGTTTAGTGACCGCCTGGGTGGTCTCAAACAAAGTGTCTAAGTGTTTTCCAAAGGAGATCATGTTAAATCCGGTGCATGTCTCACTATTAAGTGCTAGTACCCAATGTAGGGCACACAATTGCGCCATCTCCATCTTCACCCCGTCCTGCATGCTGTTCGAACAATCTATTAAAAGTATCATCTCGCCCGGGGTCCGGTGGGGCATATCTACATGGGTAAGGTCGAGCTGTCCCGTCACCATTATCACATCGTCCTTCATATGGGAATTGGCCGCCATGGGATTACCCTCTTCGTGGAAAGCCTGGATCTTCTTCGAGTGGGTGATTTTCATCTCCACATCGTGTTGTTGGGGGCCATCTTTCATCCACATCACCTTACCCATACTATCTTAATACATGAGAGGTAGACATATAATAGAGCTAAAATCACCCTAAAAACTAGGCTAATTAACATTGAATTGACAAAATAATATTTTCTCAAAAACTATTTTCTGAGATTGGACACTAAAGTGAATTGGTCTTGTATGGTGGAGACATAAAAACGGAATTTAGAGCCTCTATAACTGGGCTATCTTAATACACGAGAGGTAGACATATAATAGAGCTAAAATCACCCTAAAAACTAAGATAATTAACATTGAATTGACAAAATAATATTTTCTCAAAAACTATTTTCTGAGATTGGACACTAAAGTGAATTGGTCTTGTATGGTGGAGACACAAAACGGGATTTAGAGCCTCTATAACTGGGCTATCTACACGAGAGGTAGACATATAATAGAGCTAAAATCACCCTAAAAACTAGGCTAATTAACATTGAATTGACAAAATAATATTTTCTCAAAAACTATTTTCTGAGATTGGACACTAAAGTGAATTGGTCTTGTATGGTGGAGACACAAAACGGGATTTAGAGCCTCTATAACTGGGCTATCTACACGAGAGGTAGACATATAATAGAGCTAAAATCACCCTAAAAACTAAGATAATTAACATTGAATTGACAAAATAATATTTTCTCAAAAACTATTTTCTGAGATTGGACACTAAAGTGAATTGGTCTTGTATGGTGGAGACACAAAACGGGATTTAGAGCCTCTATAACTGGGCTATCTACACGAGAGGTAGACATATAATACAGCTAAAATCACCCTAAAAACTAAGATAATTAACATTGAATTGACAAAATAATAATTTCTCAAAAACTATTTTCTGAGATTGGACACTAAAGTGATTTGGTCTTGTATGGTGGAGACACAAAACGGGATTTAGAGCCTCTATAACTGGGCTATCTACACGAGAGGTAGACATATAATACAGCTAAAATCACCCTAAAAAGTAAGATAATTAACATTGAATTGACAAAATAATAATTTCTCAAAAACTATTTTCTGAGATTGGACACTAAAGTGATTTGGTCTTGTATGGTGGAGACACAAAACGGGATTTAGAGCCTCTATAACTGGGCTATCTACACGAGAGGTAGACATATAATACAGCTAAAATCACCCTAAAAACTAAGATAATTAACATTGAATTGACAAAATAATAATTTCTCAAAAACTATTTTCTGAGATTGGACACTAAAGTGAATTGGTCTTGTATGGTGGAGACACAAAACGGGATTTAGAGCCTCTATAACTGGGCTATCTACACGAGAGGTAGACATATAATACAGCTAAAATCACCCTAAAAACTAAGATAATTAACATTGAATTGACAAAATAATAATTTCTCAAAAACTATTTTCTGAGATTGGACACTAAAGTGAATTGGTCTTGTATGGTGGAGACACAAAACGGGATTTAGAGCCTCTATAACTGGGCTATCTTAATACACGAGAGGTAGACATATAATAGAGCTAAAATCACCCTAAAAACTAAGATAATTAACATTGAATTGACAAAATAATATTTTCTCAAAAACTATTTTCTGAGATTGGACACTAAAGTGAATTGGTCTTGTATGGTGGAGACATAAACACGGGATTTAGAGCCTCTATAACTGGGCTATCTTAATACACGAGAGGTAGACATATAATAGAGCTAAAATCACCCTAAAAACTAGGCTAATTAACATTGAATTGACAAAATAATAATTTCTCAAAAACTATTTTCTGAGATTGGACACTAAAGTGAATTGGTCTTGTATGGTGGAGACATAAAAACGGGATTTAGAGCCTCTATAACTGGGCTATCTTAATACATGAGAGGTAGACACATAATAGAGCTAAAATCACCCTAAAAACTAGGCTAATTAACATTGAATTGACAAAATAATATTTTCTCAAAAACTATTTTCTGAGATTGGACACTAAAGTGAATTGGTCTTGTATGGTGGAGACATAAAAACGGGATTTAGAGCCTCTATAACTGGGCTATCTTAATACACGAGAGGTAGACACATAATAGAGCTAAAATCACCCTAAAAACTAGGCTAATTAACATTGAATTGACAAAATAATATTTTCTCAAAAACTATTTTCTGAGATTGGACACTAAAGTGAATTGGTCTTGTATGGTGGAGACATAAAAACGGGATTTAGAGCTAAAATCACCCTAAAAACTAAGATAATTAACATTGAATTGACAAAATAATAATTTGGGATTTAGAGCCTCTATAACTGGGCTATCTTAATACATGAGAGGTAGACATATAATAGAGCTAAAATCACCCTAAAAACTAAGATAATTAACATTGAATTGACAAAATAATAATTTCTCAAAAACTATTTTCTGAGATTGGACACTAAAGTGAATTGGTCTTGTATGGTGGAGACACAAAACGGGATTTAGAGCCTCTATAACTGGGCTATCTTAATACACGAGAGGTAGACATATAATAGAGCTAAAATCACCCTAAACACTAGGCTAATTAACATTGAATTGACAAAATCATATTTTCTCAAAAACTATTTTCTGAGATTGGACACTAAAGTGAATTGGTCTTGTATGGTGGAGACACAAAACGGGATTTAGAGCCCCTATAACTGGGCTATCTTAATACATGAGAGGTAGACATATAATAGAGCTAAAATCACCCTAAAAACTAGGCTAATTAACATTGAATTGACAAAATAATATTTTCTCAAAAACTATTTTCTGAGATTGGACACTAAAGTGAATTGGTCTTGTATGGTGGAGACATAAAAACGGAATTTAGAGCCTCTATAACTGGGCTATCTTAATACACGAGAGGTAGACATATAATAGAGCTAAAATCACCCTAAAAACTAAGATAATTAACATTGAATTGACAAAATAATATTTTCTCAAAAACTATTTTCTGAGATTGGACACTAAAGTGAATTGGTCTTGTATGGTGGAGACACAAAACGGGATTTAGAGCCTCTATAACTGGGCTATCTACACGAGAGGTAGACATATAATAGAGCTAAAATCACCCTAAAAACTAGGCTAATTAACATTGAATTGACAAAATAATATTTTCTCAAAAACTATTTTCTGAGATTGGACACTAAAGTGAATTGGTCTTGTATGGTGGAGACACAACACGGGATTTAGAGCCTCTATAACTGGGCTATCTACACGAGAGGTAGACATATAATAGAGCTAAAATCACCCTAAAAACTAAGATAATTAACATTGAATTGACAAAATAATATTTTCTCAAAAACTATTTTCTGAGATTGGACACTAAAGTGAATTGGTCTTGTATGGTGGAGACACAAAACGGGATTTAGAGCCTCTATAACTGGGCTATCTACACGAGAGGTAGACATATAATAGAGCTAAAATCACCCTAAAAACTAGGCTAATTAACATTGAATTGACAAAATAATATTTTCTCAAAAACTATTTTCTGAGATTGGACACTAAAGTGAATTGGTCTTGTATGGTGGAGACACAAAACGGGATTTAGAGCCTCTATAACTGGGCTATCTACACGAGAGGTAGACATATAATAGAGCTAAAATCACCCTAAAAACTAGGCTAATTAACATTGAATTGACAAAATAATATTTTCTCAAAAACTATTTTCTGAGATTGGACACTAAAGTGAATTGGTCTTGTATGGTGGAGACATAAAACGGGATTTAGAGCCTCTATAACTGAGCTATCTACACGAGAGGTAGACATATAATAGAGCTAAAATCACCCTAAAAACTAGGCTAATTAACATTGAATTGACAAAATAATATTTTCTCAAAAACTATTTTCTGAGATTGGACACTAAGGTGAATTGGTCTTGTATGCTGGAGACATAAAACGGGATTTAGAGCCTCTATAACTGGGCTATCTACACGAGAGGTAGACATATAATAGAGCTAAAATCACCCTAAAAACTAGGCTAATTAACATTGAATTGACAAAATAATATAAACGGGATTTAGAGCCTCTATAACTGGGCTATCTACACGAGAGGTAGACATATAATAGAGCTAAAATCACCCTAAAAACTAGGCTAATTAACATTGAATTGACAAAATAATATTTTCTCAAAAACTATTTTCTGAGATTGGACACTAAAGTGAATTGGTCTTGTATGGTGGAGACATAAAACGGGATTTAGAGCCTCTATAACTGGGCTATCTTAATACATGAGAGGTAGACATATAATAGAGCTAAAATCACCCTAAAAACTAGGCTAATTAACATTGAATTGACAAAATAATATGTTCTCAAAAACTATTTTCTGAGATTGGACACTAAAGTGAATTGGTCTTGTATGGTGGAGACATAAAACGGGATTTAGAGCCTCTATAACTGGGCTATCTACACGAGAGGTAGACATATAATAGAGCTAAAATCACCCTAAAAACTAGGCTAATTAACATTGAATTGACAAAATAATAATTTCTCAAAAACTATTTTCTGAGATTGGACACTAAAGTGAATTGGTCTTGTATGGTGGAGACACAAAACGGGATTTAGAGCCTCTATAACTGGGCTATCTTAATACACGAGAGGTAGACATATAATAGAGCTAAAATCACCCTAAAAACTAAGATAATTAACATTGAATTGACAAAATAATATTTTCTCAAAAACTATTTTCTGAGATTGGACACTAAAGTGAATTGGTCTTGTATGGTGGAGACATAAACACGGGATTTAGAGCCTCTATAACTGGGCTATCTTAATACACGAGAGGTAGACATATAATAGAGCTAAAATCACCCTAAAAACTAGGCTAATTAACATTGAATTGACAAAATAATAATTTCTCAAAAACTATTTTCTGAGATTGGACACTAAAGTGAATTGGTCTTGTATGGTGGAGACATAAAAACGGGATTTAGAGCCTCTATAACTGGGCTATCTTAATACATGAGAGGTAGACACATAATAGAGCTAAAATCACCCTAAAAACTAGGCTAATTAACATTGAATTGACAAAATAATATTTTCTCAAAAACTATTTTCTGAGATTGGACACTAAAGTGAATTGGTCTTGTATGGTGGAGACATAAAAACGGGATTTAGAGCCTCTATAACTGGGCTATCTTAATACACGAGAGGTAGACACATAATAGAGCTAAAATCACCCTAAAAACTAGGCTAATTAACATTGAATTGACAAAATAATATTTTCTCAAAAACTATTTTCTGAGATTGGACACTAAAGTGAATTGGTCTTGTATGGTGGAGACATAAAAACGGGATTTAGAGCTAAAATCACCCTAAAAACTAAGATAATTAACATTGAATTGACAAAATAATAATTTGGGATTTAGAGCCTCTATAACTGGGCTATCTTAATACATGAGAGGTAGACATATAATAGAGCTAAAATCACCCTAAAAACTAAGATAATTAACATTGAATTGACAAAATAATAATTTCTCAAAAACTATTTTCTGAGATTGGACACTAAAGTGAATTGGTCTTGTATGGTGGAGACACAAAACGGGATTTAGAGCCTCTATAACTGGGCTATCTTAATACACGAGAGGTAGACATATAATAGAGCTAAAATCACCCTAAACACTAGGCTAATTAACATTGAATTGACAAAATAATATTTTCTCAAAAACTATTTTCTGAGATTGGACACTAAAGTGAATTGGTCTTGTATGGTGGAGACACAAAACGGGATTTAGAGCCCCTATAACTGGGCTATCTTAATACATGAGAGGTAGACATATAATAGAGCTAAAATCACCCTAAAAACTAGGCTAATTAACATTGAATTGACAAAATAATATTTTCTCAAAAACTATTTTCTGAGATTGGACACTAAAGTGAATTGGTCTTGTATGGTGGAGACATAAAAACGGAATTTAGAGCCTCTATAACTGGGCTATCTTAATACACGAGAGGTAGACATACAATAGAGCTAAAATCACCCTAAAAACTAGGCTAATTAACATTGAATTGACAAAATAATAATTTCTCAAAAACTATTTTCTGAGATTGGACACTAAAGTGATTTGGTCTTGTATGGTGGAGACACAAACCGGGATTTAGAGCCTCTATAACTGGGCTATCTACACGAGAGGTAGACATATAATAGAGCTAAAATCACCCTAAAAACTAAGATAATTAACATTGAATTGACAAAATAATATAAACGGGATTTAGAGCCAATATAACTGGGCTATCTACACGAGAGGTAGACATATAATAGAGCTAAAATCACCCTAAAAACTAGGCTAATTAACATTGAATTGACAAAATAATATTTTCTCAAAAACTATTTTCTGAGATTGGACACTAAGGTGAATTGGTCTTGTATGCTGGAGACATAAAACGGGATTTAGAGCCTCTATAACTGGGCTATCTACACGAGAGGTAGACATATAATAGAGCTAAAATCACCCTAAAAACTAGGCTAATTAACATTGAATTGACAAAATAATATTTACGGGATTTAGAGCCTCTATAACTGGGCTATCTACACGAGAGGTAGACATATAATAGAGCTAAAATCACCCTAAAAACTAGGCTAATTAACATTGAATTGACAAAATAATATTTTCTCAAAAACTATTTTCTGAGATTGGACACTAAAGTGAATTGGTCTTGTATGGTGGAGACATATAACGGGATTTAGAGCCTCTATAACTGGGCTATCTTAATACATGAGAGGTAGACATATAATAGAGCTAAAATCACCCTAAAAACTAGGCTAATTAACATTGAATTGACAAAATAATATGTTCTCAAAAACTATTTTCTGAGATTGGACACTAAAGTGAATTGGTCTTGTATGGTGGAGACATAAAACGGGATTTAGAGCCTCTATAACTGGGCTATCTACACGAGAGGTAGACATATAATAGAGCTAAAATCACCCTAAAAACTAGGCTAATTAACATTGAATTGACAAAATAATATTTTCTCAAAAACTATTTTCTGAGATTGGACACTAAAGTGAATTGGTCTTGTATGGTGGAGACATAAAACGGGATTTAGAGCCTCTATAACTGGGCTATCTACACGAGAGGTAGACATATAATAGAGTTAAAATCACCCTAAAAACTAGGCTAATTAACATTTAATTGACAAAATAATATTTTCTCAAAAACTATTTTCTGAGATTGGACACTAAAGTGAATTGGTCTTGTATGGTGGAGACATAAAACGGGATTTAGAGCCTCTATAACTGGGCTATCTACACGAGAGGTAGACATATAATAGAGCTAAAATCACCCTAAAAACTAGGCTAATTAACATTGAATTGACAAAATAATATTTTCTCAAAAACTATTTTCTGAGATTGGACACTAAAGTGAATTGGTCTTGTATGGTGGAGACATAAAACGGGATTTAGAGCCTCTATAACTGGGCTATCTACACGAGAGGTAGACATATAATAGAGCTAAAATCACCCTAAAAACTAGGCTAATTAACATTGAATTGACAAAATAATATTTTTTCAAAAACTATTTTCTGAGATTGGACACTAAAGTGAATTGGTCTTGTATGGTGGAGACATAAAACGGGATTTAGAGCTAAAATCACCCTAAAAAACTAAGATAATTAACATTGAATTGACAAAATAATAATTTCTCAAAAACTATTTTCTGAGATTGGACACTAAAGTGAATTGGTCTTGTATGGTGGAGACACAAAACGGGATTTAGAGCCAATATAACTAGGCTATCTACACGAGAGGTAGACATATAATAGAGCTAAAATCACCCTAAAAACTAAGATAATTAACATTGAATTGACAAAATAATAATTTCTCAAAAACTATTTTCTGAGATTGGACACTAAAGTGAATTGGTCTTGTATGGTGGAGATACAAAACGGGATTTAGAGCCAATATAACTAGGCTATCTACACGAGAGGTAGACATATAATAGAGCTAAAATCACCCTAAAAACTAAGATAATTAACATTGAATTGACAAAATAATAATTTCTCAAAAACTATTTTCTGAGATTGGACACTAAAGTGAATTGGTCTTGTATGGTGGAGACACAAAACGGGATTTAGAGCCAATATAACTAGGCTATCTACACGAGAGGTAGACATATAATAGAGCTAAAATCACCCTAAAAACTAAGATAATTAACATTGAATTGACAAAATAATAATTTCTCAAAAACTATTTTCTGAGATTGGACACTAAAGTGAATTGGTCTTGTATGGTGGAGACACAAAACGGGATTTAGAGCCAATATAACTGGGCTATCTACACGAGAGGTAGACATATAATAGAGCTAAAATCACCCTAAAAACTAAGATAATTAACATTGAATTGACAAAATAATAATTTCTCAAAAACTATTTTCTGAGATTGGACACTAAAGTGAATTGGTCTTGTATGGTGGAGACACAAAACGGGATTTAGAGCCAATATAACTGGGCTATCTACACGAGAGGTAGACATATAATAGAGCTAAAATCACCCTAAAAACTAAGATAATTAACATTGAATTGACAAAATAATAATTTCTCAAAAACTATTTTCTGAGATTGGACACTAAAGTGAATTGGTCTTGTATGGTGGAGACACAAAACGGGATTTAGAGCCAATATAACTGGGCTATCTACACGAGAGGTAGACATATAATAGAGCTAAAATCACACTAAAAACTAAGATAATTAACATTGAATTGACAAAATAATAATTTCTCAAAAACTATTTTCTGAGATTGGACACTAAAGTGAATTGGTCTTGTATGGTGGAGACACAAAACGGGATTTAGAGCCAATATAACTGGGCTATCTACACGAGAGGTAGACATATAATAGAGCTAAAATCACCCTAAAAACTAAGATAATTAACATTGAATTGACAAAATAATAATTTCTCAAAAACTATTTTCTGAGATTGGACACTAAAGTGAATTGGTCTTGTATGGTGGAGACACAAAACGGGATTTAGAGCCAATATAACTGGGCTATCTACACGAGAGGTAGACATATAATAGAGCTAAAATCACCCTAAAAACTAAGATAATTAACATTGAATTGACAAAATAATAATTTCTCAAAAACTATTTTCTGAGATTGGACACTAAAGTGAATTGGTCTTGTATGGTGGAGACACAAAACGGGATTTAGAGCCAATATAACTGGGCTATCTACACGAGAGGTAGACATATAATAGAGCTAAAATCACCCTAAAAACTAAGATAATTAACATTGAATTGACAAAATAATAATTTCTCAAAAACTATTTTCTGAGATTGGACACTAAAGTGAATTGGTCTTGTATGGTGGAGACACAAAACGGGATTTAGAGCCAATATAACTGGGCTATCTACACGAGAGGTAGACATATAATAGAGCTAAAATCACCCTAAAAACTAAGATAATTAACATTGAATTGACAAAATAATAATTTCTCAAAAACTATTTTCTGAGATTGGACACTAAAGTGAATTGGCCTTGTATGGTGGAGACACAAAACGGGATTTAGAGCCAATATAACTGGGCTATCTACACGAGAGGTAGACATATAATAGAGCTAAAATCACCCTAAAAACTAAGATAATTAACATTGAATTGACAAAATAATAATTTCTCAAAAACTATTTTCTGAGATTGGACACTAAAGTGAATTGGTCTTGTATGGTGGACACACAAAACGGGATTTAGAGCCTCTATAACTGGGCTATCTTAATACATGAGAGGTAGACATATAATAGAGCTAAAATCACCCTAAAAACTAGGCTAATTAACATTGAATTGACAAAATAATAATTTCTCAAAAACTATTTTCTGAGATTGGACACTAAAGTGAATTGGTCTTGTATGGTGGAGACACAAAACGGGATTTAGAGCCAATATAACTGGGCTATCTACACGAGAGGTAGACATATAATAGAGCTAAAATCACCCTAAAAACTAGGCTAATTAACATTGAATTGACAAAATAATAATTTCTCAAAAACTATTTTCTGAGATTGGACACTAAAGTGAATTGGTCTTGCATGGTGGAGACACAAAACGGGATTTAGAGCCAATATAACTGGGCTATCTATACGAGAGGTAGACATATAATAGAGCTAAAATCACCCTAAAAACTAAGCTAATTAACATTGAATTGACAAAATAATAATTTCTCAAAAACTATTTTCTGAGATTGGACACTAAAGTGAATTGGTCTTGTATGGTGGAGACACAAAACGGGATTTAGAGCCAATATAACTGGGCTATCTACACGAGAGGTAGACATATAATAGAGCTAAACTCACCCTAAAAACTAGGCTAATTAACATTGAATTGACAAAATAATAATTTCTCAAAAACAATTTTCTGAGATTGGACACTAAAGTGAATTGGTCTTGTATGGTGGAGACACACAACGGGATTTAGAGCCAATATAACTGGGCTATCTACACGAGAGGTAGACATATAATAGAGCTAAACTCACCCTAAAAACTAGGCTAATTAACATTGAATTGACAAAATAATAATTTCTCAAAAACTATTTTCTGAGATTGGACACTAAAGTGAATTGGTCTTGTATGGTGGAGACACAAAACGGGATTTAGAGCCAATATAACTGGGCTATCTACACGAGAGGTAGACATATAATAGAGCTAAAATCACCCTAAAAACTAGGCTAATTAACATTGAATTGACAAAATAATATTTTCTCAAAAACTATTTTCTGAGATTGGACACTAAAGTGATTTGGTCTTGTATGGTGGAGACATAAAAACGGGATTTAGAGCCTCTATAACTGGGCTATCTTAATACATGAGAGGTAGACATATAATAGAGCTAAAATCACCCTAAAAACTAAGATAATTAACATTGAATTGACAAAATAATATTTTCTCAAAAACTATTTTCTGAGATTGGACACTAAAGTGAATTGGTCTTGTATGGTGGAGACACAAAACGGGATTTAAAGCCTCTATAACTGGGCTATCTACATACACGAGAGGTAGACACATAATACAGCTAAAATCACCCTAAAAACTAGGCTAATTAATATTGAATTGACAAAATAATATTTTCTCAAAAACTATTTTCTGAGATTGGACACTAAAGTGATTTGGTCTTGTATGGTGGAGACACAAAACGGGATTTAGAGCCTCTATAACTGGGCTATCTACACGAGAGGTAGACATATAATACAGCTAAAATCACCCTAAAAACTAGGCTAATTAACATTGAATTGACAAAATAATAATTTCTCAAAAACTATTTTCTGAGATTGGACACTAAAGTGATTTGGTCTTGTATGGTGGAGACACAAACCGGGATTTAGAGCGTCTATAACTGGGCTATCTACACGAGAGGTAGACATATAATAGAGCTAAAATCACCCTAAAAACTAAGATAATTAACATTGAATTGACAAAATAATATAAACGGGATTTAGAGCCTCTATAACTGGGCTATCTTAATACACGAGAGGTAGACACATAATAGAGCTAAAATCACCCTAAAAACTAGGCTAATTAACATTGAATTGACAAAATAATATTTTCTCAAAAACTATTTTCTGAGATTGGACACTAAAGTGAATTGGTCTTGTATGGTGGAGACATAAAAACTGGATTTAGAGCCTCTATAACTGGGCTATCTTAATACAAGAGAGGTAGACACATAATAGAGCTAAAATCACCCTAAAAACTAGGCTAATTAACATTGAATTGACAAAATAATATTTTCTCAAAAACTATTTTCTGAGATTGGACACTAAAGTGAATTGGTCTTGTATGGTGGAGACATAAAAATGGGATTTAGAGCTTCTATAACTGGGCTATCTTAATACAAGAGAGGTAGACACATAATAGAGCTAAAATCACCCTAAAAACTAGGCTAATTAACATTGAATTGACAAAATAATATTTTCTCAAAAACTATTTTCTGAGATTGGACACTAAAGTGAATTGGTCTTGTATGGTGGAGACATAAAATGGGATTTAGAACCTCTATAACTGGGCTATCTTAATACACGAGAGGTAGACACATAATAGAGCTAAAATCACCCTAAAAACTAGGCTAATTAACATTGAATTGACAAAATAATATTTTCTCAAAAACTATTTTCTGAGATTGGACACTAAAGTGAATTGGTCTTGTATGGTGGAGACATAAAAACGGGATTTAGAGCCTCTATAACTGGGCTATCTACATACACGAGAGGTAGACACATAATAGAGCTAAAATCACCCTAAAAACTAGGCTAATTAACATTGAATTGACAAAATAATATTTTCTCAAAAACTATTTTCTGAGATTGGACACTAAAGTGAATTGGTCTTGTATGGTGGAGACACAAAACGGGATTTAGAGCCTCTATAACTGGGTTATCTACATACACGAGAGGTAGACACATAATAGAGCTAAAATCACCCTAAAAACTAGGCTAATTAACATTGAATTGACAAAATAATATTTTCTCAAAAACTATTTTCTGAGATTGGACACTAAAGTGAATTGGTCTTGTATGGTGGAGACATAAAACGGGATTTAGAGCCTCTATAACTGGGCTATCTACATACACGAGAGGTAGACACATAATAGAGCTAAAATCACCCTAAAAACTAGGCTAATTAACATTGAATTGACAAAATAATATTTTCTCAAAAACTATTATCTGAGATTGGACACTAAAGTGAATTGGTCTTGTATGGTGGAGACATAAAACGGGATTTAGAGCCTCTATAACTGGGCTATCTTAATACACGAGAGGTAGACATATAATAGAGCTAAAATCACCCTAAAAACTAGGCTAATTAACATTGAATTGACAAAATAATATTTTCTCAAAAACTATTTTCTGAGATTGGACACTAAAGTGAATTGGTCTTGTATGGTGGAGACATAAAAACGGGATTTAGAGCCTCTATAACTGGGCTATCTTAATACACGAGAGGTAGACATATAATAGAGCTAAAATCACCCTAAAAACTAGGCTAATTAACATTGAATTGACAAAATAATATTTTCTCAAAAACTATTTTCTGAGATTGGACACTAAAGTGAATTGGTCTTGTATGGTGGAGACATAAAAAACGGGATTTAGAGCCTCTATAACTGGGCTATCTTAATACACGAGAGGTAGACATATAATAGAGCTAAAATCACCCTAAAAACTAAGATAATTAACATTGAATTGACAAAATAATATTTTCTCAAAAACTATTTTCTGAGATTGGACACTAAAGTGAATTGGTCTTGTATGGTGGAGACATAAAAACGGGATTTAGAGCCTCTATAACTGGGCTATCTTAATACACGAGAGGTAGACATATAATAGAGCTAAAATCACCCTAAAAACTAGGCTAATTAACATTGAATTGACAAAATAATATTTTATCAAAAACTATTTTCTGAGATTGGACACTAAAGTGAATTGGTCTTGTATGGTGGAGACATAAAAACGGGATTTAGAGCCTCTATAACTGGGCTATCTTAATACACGAGAGGTAGACATATAATAGAGCTAAAATCACCCTAAAAACTAAGATAATTAACATTGAATTGACAAAATAATATTTTCTCAAAAACTATTTTCTGAGATTGGACACTAAAGTGAATTGGTCTTGTATGGTGGAGACATAAAACGGGATTTAGAGCCTCTATAACTGGGCTATCTACACGAGAGGTAGACATATAATAGAGCTAAAATCACCCTAAAAATTAGTCTAATTAACATTGAATTGACAAAATAATAATTTCTCAAAAACTATTTTCTGAGATTGGACACTAAAGTGAATTGGTCTTGTATGGTGGAGACATAAAACGGGATTTAGAGCCTCTATAACTGGGCTATCTACACGAGAGGTAGACATATAATAGAGCTAAAATCACCCTAAAAATTAGTCTAATTAACATTGAATTGACAAAATAATAATTTCTCAAAAACTATTTTCTGAGATTGGACACTAAAGTGAATTGGTCTTGTATGGTGGAGACATAAAACGGGATTTAGAGCCTCTATAACTGGGCTATCTACACGAGAGGTAGACATATAATAGAGCTAAAATCACCCTAAAAATTAGTCTAATTAACATTGAATTGACAAAATAATAATTTCTCAAAAACTATTTTCTGAGATTGGACACTAAAGTGAATTGGTCTTGTATGGTGGAGCCATAAAACGGGATTTAGAGCCTCTATAACTGGGCTATCTACACGAGAGGTAGACATATAATAGAGCTAAAATCACCCTAAAAATTAGTCTAATTAACATTGAATTGACAAAATAATAATTTCTCAAAAACTATTTTCTGAGATTGGACACTAAAGTGAATTGGTCTTGTATGGTGGAGACATAAAACGGGATTTAG
>JBAKBP010018401.1:0-46798 GCA_037953745.1 Lithodes maja | reverse complement strand
CTTCATCAATTTGTGGTTAAACAAAAACTTTCAACACTGGGAGGCGATAATGAACCTTGGCATATCGTACCCCACCAGTGTTGATTGGAGAAGTTTTTGCTCCGAGGTCACTAGTTCCTGGTTTGATAACCAACAACCGATTGGTGGTCCCAACATCGTTGTTGAAATAGACGAAACTTTTATTATTAAGGCTAAATTTCATGTTGGGAGAGAATTGGGGAAAAAACAGTATTGGTTGTTTGGGGGAATTGAGCGGGTGTCAGGAAAGAGATTTGTGGTGCCGCTTATTGATGATAACTATGACCCTCTCCCTCGTAGCCGAGACGTTTTGATGCCTTTAATTAATCAATATATATTGCCAGGGTCAATTATTTACTCTGATTGTTGGAAGGCATACAGCAGCGTCAGTCAGCACGGCTACGAGCATGGCACTGTCAACCATAAAGTTCACTTCATAAATCCCGCCAATAAAAATATTCACACACAAACTGTAGAGCGGCTGTGGAGGGACGTGAAGGAGTACATCAAGAAGCCTGGAATCCGTCCCCATTTCCTTCACCAATATCTCGCAAGATACCTCTTCCTCAAGTCAGTCACCCGCCGCAGAGCTCTACACGCTTTTCTCGTTCAGGCTGCAACATTGTATACGCCTCAGTCTGACAAACCTCCACCATTGCCTCGGGAGCCTGATTCTGAGTTGGACATTCCGGATTCTGACTGTGGGGATTCGGATGCTGCTGACGACTCCAGGCCTGCCGATGCTGTACAGTCACCTACATCATTAACACATTCACCTCAACGTGCAGGTCCATCCACCTCTGGTTGCCCTTCAAGAGCTCGACGTGGCCGACCTTCTCGTCGGAGACGTGATCCGCCGCAGTGTCCCAGCCCTGGATCCCCACAGTCTGACAGTGACACCTCTCTACCTCAGCCTCAGGACCATCACGTTCCGCCTTTACACCATCAACAACGTGCTGCATCAACCTCTCCACCCTCTAACACCGCAAAACGCCCACGTCCTGACTTGTCTCCTCCACGTACCTGCCCATCGACCTCATCAACTCCACCAGCAGCTCTCTCGACCTCTTCACCTCAACGTGCCTATCCCTCGACCTCTTTACCAAGACGTGGGGGTTGCCGTGCAAGAGGTAGACGTGGACGACCTCCTCGTCGGAGACGTGGATGCGCTTCGTCACGGACCTCATCACCTACTCCCTCAACTTCATCTCAATAAGGTACGCTATTATACGCTTCTAGGTTAGGTTAGGTTAGGTTAGGTTAGGTTGTTTGGTTAGGTTAATATACTAGGTCTCAGAAACAAGATTCGTAGTTGTGGTAGTATTTACGGTATCTGGACACTTCGAGCGGAGGCGCATTTAGGTTAGGTTAGGTTAGGTTAATATACTAGGTCTCAGAAACAAGATTCGTAGTTGTGGTAGTATTTACGGTATCTGGACACTTCGAGCGGAGGCGCATTTAGGTTAGGTTAGGTTAGGTTAAGTTAGGTTAAGTTAGGTTAAGTATCCGCTCGAAGTGACTCTCATTCGTATTTACAGATACGGCAGAATACAAATGGCCGCCGGCCCAACCGCCATGTTGTATCCCACGTAGGCCTACTAGGTAGTACGGACACATTGTAGGCGTTAGGTGTGCATTAGGCTTGTATCCAATGTACTAGGTCTATGTTACTGGATATTTATGAGTTAAATAAGTGCTACGTTTTCGACAAATATGGTTAGGCTATATGGCTTTGCAATTAGCCAAATCATGAGCCGATTTCCGACATTTAGGTTAGTTGATTCTCAAAATACGAGCCAAGTTTTGCCAAAAATTGGCTCTGGTTTTCCAACATTATGTTTTTGGGGCTTTGCAATTTAGGGAAACATGAGCCAACATTCTAAATTAGGTTACTGTAATTAGTTAATCTTAAAACTCCCAAAATCCGAGCCAAGTTTTGCCAAAACTTGGCTCGGGTTTTCCAAAATTCGGGTTTTAGGGCTTTGCAATTTCGAGAAACCGGAGCCAAACTTCGAAATGAGGTTACTGCCATTTTGTTGTCTACAAACTCTCCAAATCCGAGCCAGCTTTGGCCAAAACTTGGCTCGGGTTTTCGAAATATTGGGTTTTAGGCCTTTGAAATACATTCAAACCCGAGCCAACTTTTGCTAAAATACGTGTTAATCCTCGTTTTACGCATTTAACCCCTCATTTTCCCTGTACTTCATAGCCCTCCCCACTATCGGGCGGCGTGTCTTAAGATCATTGTATAATGGGGAAAACGGTTTCGCCGAGGGTTGTAATTATTTCCAAACACTATATATTGATGAAAACTAACAGGGAAAAATAAAAAAATCCATGGGAAAATTGGTGACCATCTTATTTAGTTTTTCCCAATTTCCTGTTATCAGACTCTCATACATTTTGACCTAACTTGCACCTCTCTCATCACTGCAATACTATGTATAGTTACGACTGACGAGGCTTCTAGTCCTTGGACTAACACAGACTATTATACACAGCACCTCCGTAGCCTCAACGCGTAACACAGCCTATCCCAACAAAACAGAGCTCATTCGCAACTTCCAGGATCTCTGGGGACCAAAGGTGCACACAATCCCCGAACTGGTTCCGTTACACAAATAATGCAAACAACTGGAACCCCTAGTTGTGGTGAAAAGATATCTTGAGCCACAACTATCAACAAAACTCAGTACCGAATAGCAATACTGAGGAAGATCCTTTCTAAGCTGCACAAAGAAGAGAAAGCTCCGATTAAATCTACGTGAATAAAATTACGTTAAATACATGCCAACATTAATGCCAAAATAATGAAGCAAATATCAAGCATAAACAAATTAATCAAGGATGAAACAAACCCCTGTCAACCACCACCCACCTAAGCTTATCCTAATAATCGTTGAGGCGTCCTAAGCTGACTTCAACTCAACGAGTTTTTATAATTGTGCGAGTAGAGAAAGAATACCCAGGTAGGCAATACAGCCTACCTGCGGCGCACTGCAACACCACTATAAAACGCCACAATCTATGTTTTGACCTAAATAATCCACCCTGTAACTGACAGACTATAGAAGTCCACCATCCACTACTTAGAACAAAGCAACTCCACTAGCCTGGACCCCTAGCTAATATAATGCACAAGAAATAAATACATATCGGCTGGAATAAACACAAGTCACTGCAGGAATAAATATAAAATAAGTAAGCTCTTCGGTCAAGCTACTATGCCAGCGATAAATAATTGTCATACTCCTCCACCAATAATTGTCATACTCTTCCACCAATAATTGTCATACTCCTCCACCAATACTAAAGTATACTGGCTTACCTTAACAAGGCCAAGGTTGCGGCTCTACACAGACTAGTTAAAACAGAAAGGAAGAAAACATATACATTTGCAGTAAAGAGGGACAAACACCACCACGCACACACCCTTAGAGTCCGTCTAATATTACGTTAAATATGCCAATGAATAAGTAAAAGTAAAATAATAATGATAAACAATTGCCAATATGAGAGCAACGAGAGCTAGTTGTTGCTCTTTCAAAATTTTTATGTTAAATGCGGACTGACTCGTGTCCAGCTGGTATCCACTGACACCACCAGATGGCTCCATATGAACCACCTTGGCAGATGGTTCCTTATGCACAATGTAAGTCTTACTTAAATAATGCAAGTAGGACCACATAGGACTAAACTACTAAATAAAACATGATTACACAACGCATAATATAATATGCTACTACATCAATATACCATACAAACCCATTAATAATAAATGGGTTACATCATTTCGCCACAATTTAGAGAATTGGAAAATCTTAGAGACCACGTCATTGAACGAAATAATATGAACGAAATAACATGAATTTATATGAGGCGATAATATACGGATAAATATCGACGTATAATATGAAGCAGGGTTGATCACTGCTTCACGCACTAATGGAATTACCGCCGGACAGAATGATATAATCACCATGTGAATATTGTTACGAACTGGCACTCGGATACACAAGGGCTCTCAATCAGGACTCGAATACGGCTCACTGCCACAACGGAAACACACGATCCCAACCCCTGAGTACTGCCAGCCGAACAAAAAACACCAATACCCTCCAGAGTTCAATCTGCTATAACGGGGTATACAAGAACTCGGTACTAGTGTTCAACAACAGACTAATAAAGAGACAGGAATGATCTAGTCTGGTCAACAATCAAACAATGAAGTAAGAAACAACAAAACCAAAGAATAGTGTTGGCCGAAGCCGAAGTAATCCACCCTTGACTATGAACTTAAGAAGTCCACCACCCTCTACTTCGGATCGGCACTATTACGTTACGTTAATTAATAGTCCTTAAGCATCGAGCAAGGAATCTTCTGAAAAAAGTTAGATGCTTCTCGGATGCTCGTAAGAAGTCCGTATCGGATTTTGAACAGTAATTCAATAAGCAAAAACACTGGCAATTAAATAATATTAAAGGCTTAAATTGGCATAAGAATAATTAAAAGAATATGCAATAGTAAATGGCAAACATTAAAAGGAAGTACTCCGCAAATGCAACGGCAATAGCCTACTCGGATTGTGCTCGTGGGCCACTAATCACTAAAGTAGCCAAGCTTGCAACACATGAAATCAATAGTGCATAAACAATATCATACATAAGGAAAGCTTCAATACTATTCTGTATCTACTAATCGAGTAAAGTCTAGCTGGGGTACTGTAGGCAAAAAGGTAGCAGTGACTGAGCAAAAATGGCTCGTAGCCTAGCGAAGTCCTCACGACTGTTTAAAGTATTACGTTAAAACTAACAAGTGCACTTTGAGAAATCCAGATCCCTTGTATCTGGTTTTCTCCCGGCTCCTTGACAAAGTAAAAACAAACTGTTAATAAAATACAGGGTGGTTAGGCTCTTGCCCTCACGCACTGTAAATTATTAACTCAACACAGTCAGCCGCGAAGACAACCTAGGCTTCACTGAACCGAAACGAGTATGCAGGTTTATCGCTTAACCACTGCATCAAACAACAACTCGTAACACAGAAAAGCCTTACCCCAGTCTAGCATTACCTAGACTAGCAGAAAACAGGAATAATAATAATAACACACAGGGAAATGCATACACAAGTGCAACAAACATAAATCAATCCTATTCTATGTCAACCCTTCCAAAATAGGCTATCTAATAGGCAAGTATCTCGTGAGAACTCAAGCGATAATACGTTGGGTGACTAGCTCTGCACCAACGGGACCATGGAAGTTAAACAGGGCAGGGAAAAGAGGAAATAAGAATGTAAGGTAGTAGAGAAAGTTCCCATCAGTCAGAAGAATATAAATAGTTAGCAAGGGAAATGAGAAGTCACTCTGCCTAATGAGTTCTGATGAAAAAATGGCTAGACTTCCCTTTTATACCCGGCCCTCTAGTGAGCCCAACGTGAACTACTAAGGACCGCCCACTGACAACCATTACGTAATTTCTCTCTCTCCTCTGGGATACACAAAGGCTCCCCCTAGCACTGAGGGAGGGAGGAGTGCTAGTGAGTTAGGCCTACCTCCTGCCTGGCGTACCCACTGACACCTAACTGTGGCTGTTTCTCTTCCCATCATTACAAATAAGTTTTACACACAATACTTATAACTAATGATATAAAATAGAACTCGTTGATTCAGATGAAAACAAAATACATATTCATAATACTTATAGTACAACGGCTCACACGAACTAAGTTAGGAAACTCTACATAGACTACAGCCAAAGTTCCTGCCCTGACGATCCTAGCGAGAGTGGGGCATGACTAGGCGTTCTGTACAGCATGCTCACACGTGGACATGTGTCACACCTCCCCCAAGATTTTACTCGCTCAACCCTGAGCTAAAATCTGACAAACACAGAACCCCATCAAGCCCCCCACACCGAGTGACCGCATGGCACTAAAACAAAGCTGAGTTTATTATCAAAACACATCTGTTTAAAAAGAAAAATTAACATTTTATAACTCCTCCCAACAATAGCAAAAAGACACAATATCATGCTCCCAGAGCGAGCTTACAGCAGCTCAGCCGTTTGATAGTTCGTGGACTACTCAAACTCTATAGGCTATGACAAACTTATATGATTACCTATATCAAAAGAAAGAGTTTTTTATATGATTTATATATTTTAATATGGTGTGGAGGTAGATGTGCTGGAAAGTGTGAAAAGGAACAACTTGAGATGGTTCGGCCATATGGAACGTATGGAAAGCGAGAGAATGACTAAGAGGGTGTACGAGAGCGAGGTGGAGGGACAGAGGGGGAGAGGTAGACCGAATATGAGGTGGAAGGATGGAGTGAGGAACTACATGAACGAAGGCGGTGCTGGTTGGGAGGAGGGGCGTTGACTGACTGGGGACAGAAGTGCATGGGGGCGGTTCGTTCGTGGCCACCCCTTCGGGGATCACGGCGTCGGGCAATAGATAGATAGATAGATATATTTTAATATGTTTTTCCCGGCTGCACTATAAGGGCAGCCTATTTTCCTCCACTCAAACCCACACACCTGTGATAGCCTACGACTGATCATCCACCCTTGATAAACAATCCGCGATCACATTGTCACATCCAGCAATATGACGGATGTCCAGGTTATACTCCTGCAACATCAAAGACCACCTGGTCAGTCTCATATTGCGATTGTGAAATTGATTCAGGAATCTCAAAGGGTGATGATCAGTGTAGATAACCACGACTGGGCCATAGGCTGGAACATACACCTCGAAGTGCCTGAGCGACAGCACAATCGCCAGTAATTCCTTTTCTATTGTAGAATAGTTCTTTTGTGCAGCATTGAACTTCTTAGAAAAGAAACTTAATGGGTGTTCCACACCTTCATTGTCTGTCTGTAGCAAGATGGCACCAGCCCCTACACCACTAGCATCTGTTGCCAGCTGAAAAGGCCTGTTAAAGTCTGGGGCCCTGAGTATCGGGTGAGTACATAGCAAATGTTTCACCAAAGTGAAAGCCTTTTCACACTCAGGTGCCCACAAAAACTTTTTATCTTTAGATAACAAATCTGTGAGAGGTGCCAACACCGTTGAGTAACCTTTTATGAAGCGTCTGTAGTAGCCTATCATACCCAAGAATCTCATAACCTGCTTCTTGGTTGTTGGGTGCGGAAATTTATTGATAGCCTGTACCTTGTTCTGAGGAGGGCACACCTGTCCCCTTCCCACTACAAACCCAAGGTACTGCACAGTGGCTTTTACGAAGTCACACTTTGCCAAATTTACTACCAGACCTGCTTCACTAAGTTTCCGGAACAAGGTCTCAAGGTGCTCACAATGGCTCTCAAAGTCGTCATCATAAATGATTACATCATCCAAATATACGGTGCAATTCGGAATGTCCTTTACAATTTCATTCATCAGGTTCTGAAACGTTGCTGGTGCATTCTTAAGTCCGTAAGGCATAACATTGCACCGGTAGGTACTCCCGTCCACAACAAAACCACATACCTCTCTAGCACGCTCGGACAAAGGTACTTGCCAGTAACCTTTTACTAAATCTACTTTAGACAAAAAACGAGCATTACCAATTTTGTCAACACTATCATCAACCCGAGGAAGAGGATATGGGTTAGTTGGAGTCAAACCGTTTAACCTACGGAAATCAATTACAAAAGCGTACCTTGCCATCTGGCTTAGGCTGCAGTGTTACGGGGAAAGTCCACTTAACTGTGCCTTTCTCTATCAACCCTCTACCGAGCATTATACTCCAACTCATCCCTCAGAGCTGGTAGTTTTATGGGGGGCACACGGTACGGGATTGACTTAAAGGGTATATGGTCCCCCACGTCAACATCATGCATAGCCTGAGTAGTGAGGCCTGGGTGTTCAGCAAATACAGTGGGGTATGAACCGAACAACTGACGGATAGCATCAAACTGCGGCTCAGGCAAATGAGCTATAGCCTCGTCAGCCCTTAGGCTCGAGTTCCCCGCCCACTGATCCACTGAAACATGTTGATCCCAGCTATCCTCCTCCGAAGCTTGACTGTCCCCCTCTCCTTCTCCACCACGGCCGCAACAAGCCAACACAGGGACAGTGAGAGGCTCAGAGGGGCGCCTCACATACTCTTTAATAAGGTTCACGTGACATAACTGGTTCTTTTTCCTCCTGTCTGGAGTGGCAACAAGGTAATCTAAGTCTGAAATTTTTTCTACAATTTTATAAGGTCCAGTGTACTTCGCAGAGAGGGGGTTACCAACCAAAGGCAACAAAATTAATACCTCTTGTCCTACAGTGAACTTCCGGAGCCTCACTTTGCGATCATACCTGTCCTTCATCAAAGCTTGTGATTCTGTCAAATTTCTACCTGCCATCTCCAGACTCTTAAGCATGCGCTCACGGCTTTCAAGCACATACTTTAATAATGGACAAGGCTGCACAGTCCCCTCCCAAATTTCTTTCAGCATGTTAAGGGGGCCCCTGACACGGTGTCCAAAAATCAGCTCGTTTGGACTAAATCCCAGGCTCTCACCAGGTACCTCCCGAGCAGCAAACAGCACATAAGGCAATCCAAGATCCCAATCCATACCGTTGTCAGCACAATAACACCTGAGCATGCTTTTGAGTGTAGCATGCCACCGCTCAAGCACCCCTTGACTCTCAGGGTGATACGCTGACGATACTACTGCTCGTATCCCATGCTGTTGCATTGTTTGCTTGAACATGTTGGAGGTGAAATTAGATCCCTGATCAGACTGAATCTCCTCCGGGTACCCGTACCTTGAGAAGTACCACAACAAGTTACTGACTACCGTCTTAGCCATTCCATTTTTCATAGGGTATGCATCGGGGTATCTAGTGGCAACATCCATTATGGTTAACAAAAATTTATTTCCAGCCTTAGTGGGAGGGAGTGGACCAACCATGTCAACAATAATTTTACTAAAGGGTGGCCCAATCACAGGAATAGGGTGTAACGGAGCCTTAGGAATAACTTGGTTCGGTTTCCCGACACGTTGACAAATATCACATGAGTTTATCCATGACTGCACATGAGACTTCATCCCCGGCCACCAAAACAATTTCCCCAAAGCCGCCACCGTTTTCTTGGCACCCAAATGTCCTGATAATGGAGAATCATGAGCCAACCTAAGCAAACTTTCCCTGCAGCCCTCTGGCACGACCAGCTGGTCAACTGTACCTGATCCGCCCTCCCAGTTCCTTTTAGGATCTTGATATCGGTGGTATAAAATTCCATTAACGAAAAAAAAATCCCCTGCCTTTGCATCCCTATCTTCTTCTAACTCCACAGCCCCATTGGTACACTGCAAAACCTCTGGATCCTCTAATTGCAACTTTCGAATGTCTGTGGGAGCCAACATGTCTAACTGCTTGGTCAACAACTCATGCCCTCCCCCAACATCCAACTTAGACATCCGGTTTTCTCGCTGCAGGTAACGGTGCTGTCTCCGAGTCTCTGCCTCCTCCACTACTTTATCAACTGTGTTAGGCACTGGAGTTACAACAGACTCGGTCAAAGGTCCTGCTATTGGGTCTTTTGGGAGAGCCACTGGTTCTAAACTCTTCAAACTTTTCCCAGCCTTCCGCTTCTCCTTAATTCCCTTCCTCCGCTGTTCTGTGGCCTGGGAAATAGGCTGTGATACCTTAAATGCTTGGGAACGAGTTACCACACATGCCATCTGTTGGTGTTGACAACTCACTACCCACTCTTGTTCCTCCCTACTCACGTCGGCCGGCCTCTCGGCAACGACTAAGGGTGGAACGTCTAAAGTAGGCACCGCAAAGTCGTTGCCGAGAAGAAGGTCGACGCCCTCCACTGGCAATTTCTCAACGATCCCAACATCTAAGTCCTTAATCACACCATCAACTTCCAGCTCCACACGAACCAACGGGTATGACCTGGTCGCATTAATACCCTGAACAACAACCACCCGTGCCGCATTAATTGGTCGCCCCGTGAAATTCTTCAAAAGTGTCTGTGAAGCTCCAGTATCACGCAAAACTTCCACCTTATGCTGGCAACCCGCCCAACTTACCCTACCGGTCCCTCTATGGGCGCAAAAGACATCACGGACAGGGGACGAGCCTTCCTGAGTCTTATACATAGCCTGTGACCCTGCCGCTGGCAAACTACCCTGGGTAAATCCAGACGACATTTCAGCCACACCTATGCTGCGCACCAAAGACACGGCTGCAGTTGGCGGCTTACTAGGACAAGATTTTGCATAATGCCCCTTCTTTCTACAATGAAAACATTCCACTTCCCCTATCGGTCTCTTCCGATAAGGGGCGGAGTTCTGACCCTTCTGTAATGGGACGGCTGTAGTCTTTGGTTCAGTCCTGGTATCTTGGCTTTTAAACTGAGGTTTATATCTATAGTGATTGTCCTGAGCTCGAGGGTTTGGAGTATCGCGCCCCTTGGGAACTGCATCAACACGCTTTACAGATTCACATCCCCTGATTAGCGACAACCTGAGGTCAGCCATCTCAGCTGCCTCTTGAAGAGTTCTTGGGTTCTTTTCTTTAATAGTTAAAGTCATTTCTGCACCAGTACACTTATAAAACTGCTCGAGCAGAAACAGCTCAGTCAACTGTTCTGCCGTCTCAGCTTTCTCAGAACGTGTCCAGTTTTTAAGTGCATCTTTTAAGTCCCGGGCATGTTCAAGAAAGGTCGCCTCCCTAGTCTTTGTAACACCCCGAAACTTCAATCGATATGTTTCCGGTTGCAACTCGTATGCCCATAGGACAGCTCTCTTCAATTCTGGGTAGTCAATGCAAGACTCTAAAGGCAGTGCATCATAAGCCTTCAGACCCTTACCTGTAAGTCTTGAGGAGACTAGAGCTGCCCACTTCTCTTCAGGCCAATTATGCTCCCTACACTTCTTCTCAAAACGATTAAAAAATTATGTGACTTCAGTTTCACTAAATGCCGGCATCAATTTGACTAAGTGGGCTAAGGACTGTTCTCTTACTTGGCCCTCACGGCCCATCCGAGTCCCTGTCGACTCTGCACGAGTCTTATCTAAATATAATTTAGCACAATATTTCTCTGAGTCGTACCTAAGCTCAGCCTCATGCCTCCTGGTCTCATCCTCCTGCCTCCTAACCTCAATCTCATGCCTCCTCGTCTCATTCTCCTGCCTCCTGGTCTCATCCTCCTGCTTCCTAGCCTCAATCTCCTGCTTCCTAGCCTCAATCTTAGCAAGCTCAAGTCTAAATACCATATCTGGAGACAGGCAGGAAGAGGGAGCTGCCACTACTGAAGGAGGGGGGGCAAAAACTGGGGAACCACCACGTGCACCACCCGAGGGCACTCCAATCTGCCAATTCTCATCCCTCTGTGGGAGAGTGCTAACCTCCGGTAACTGAGTGGACGGCACTGTGGGAGTCGAGTGAGAGGGGATCTGGGGAGGAACCCCCCCAAACGCCCTCTCCTCCGAAACCCCATGTCGCCCACGCAACACCCAGGAAATCAGCTCCCCCTTGGACATCCCTGCTACATTGAAAATGCCCAAAACCTTGGCTATCAGGTGCAAGCCACAAACATCCACCCCAGTCAGCCTCTCCTCCGTCATGTGGTACCGCTTACTCACAAAAACTCTAGCATCCTCCTCACTGGTTACTAACGGCACACCTTCAAATGACATCTCTCGCTCATCGTCAGTGCTAATGCACGACATACTGAAGTCCACAAACAAATTCTCGAGACAAAAGTGTTAAACTTCCTATGCAAGCACTAATTACTAAATTAACTGGAGTCTCTTAAATGCTTTACTAATTGCCATACAAAAAAATATTCTTCAATATGCACGCTAAAATACAAACAAACAAATGTTGTACAACTCTGCAAAAATGTATACTGTTCACAAAATCCTAAGCAAGGTCGCCATTTGTTACGAACTGGCACTCGGGTACACAAGGGCTCTCAATCAGGACTCGAATACGGCTCGCTGCCACAACGGAAACACACGATCCCAACCCCTGAGTACTGCCAGCCGAACAAAAAACACCAATACCCTCCAGAGTTCAATCTGCTATAACGGGGTATACAAGAACTCGGTACTAGTGTTCAACAACAGACTAATAAAGAGACAGGAATTATCTAGTCTGGTCAACAATCAAACAATGAAGTAAGAAACAACAACACAAAAGAATAGTGTTGGCCGAAGCCGAAGTAATCCACCCTTGACTATGAACTTAAGAAGTCCACCACCCTCTACTTCGGATCGGCACTATTACGTTACGTTAATTAATAGTGTTACGACTGGGGTTCAAATATATCAGGGCTCTTATTCATTGGACTAGTAATGGCATAAATGTTACAACGGAAAGCGCTAGCTCCAACCTCTGATGTATATCCCCAGTGAACAAAGAACACAAATACTCTACAGAGTTCTATATGCAATAATAGGCTATCAAACTCTCAATAAATGTGCGTCTACTCTAGGCTTAATGTTATGTGAAAACAGCCTATTACTACCTATAACCGAAGGTGCTTGGTTATGGTATGCAAAGTAAGGTGGTAAGAGAAGTTACAGCTTACGTTACTTTAATCAATAAATGTCAGGCACTCCTGCATGAAAGAAAGTGCACTAAAGTCCTTCAACACTAACAAGGAATCTTCTTTAAATGTTAGATGCTATAAAGATGCTCGTATCGGAAATGGAACCCAAAAAGGCAGGCAGCAGAACAATGCTCGTGCAGGCTATGCACACAAAAAGGCAGAATATATAATGCCGTCGGAGCCAAGAATATCCTAAACACTACAACAATAATAATAATCGCCACGACAATGCAGTATTCCTATCAACAAAAAGAGCCTAAGTCGTTTGTGTCTCAATACATCAAACTAGGCTGCGAAATGCTTGTGTAATCATAAATGGGTATGCATAAAAAGAGTAATTAGGTTAATATACTTAATGTCTACTGTGACTGATAAAGTCTAGCTAGAGTCAATGATACGAGATACTGGTGCGCATGGCATGCTGCATAGCCTAGTGCAAATCTCAAGTCTGTGCGTCAAATATTACGTTATAATGAAGGGTAGCTCTCTTGAGAAACCTTAATACCGAAGTATTAAGCGTTCTCCTGGCGTACCTCAAAGACAAACAATCGAGACTAGAACAGTGCAGAATGGTATAGGCAAAAAACCCTCATTCGTGCATGCTCTACTCTCAATGGCACACAGACTAGAATTTACTCAATCAACTCCAGTTCTCAGGTATGTCGTGCCACTTTTAACTGAAGCCAGCACTCATAGGAAACAATACCTTATAATATCAGACTCCTAGTCTAGCATTATCTAATCCAGCAGAACACTAATAACTAAAGGAAGCAGTACTAAACAATATAAATGCCAACCAATGCTTCGTGATCCACTTATCTTAACAACTAACATACATGGGTTATATCAGACCTTAACGCACAATACAACTGGCCAGCATGAAGCTGATTTTACAGAGTTAACCAGAGGGGGTATAATATTAATAACAAGGTGGTGAAAGATATGAAAAAAGAGAGAGGTAGGCAGAGGAAAAGATTCTCAGGTACAGAGCAGGGGACAGGTAGCAAGTGAAAAAGATGGGTGCGTTCTAGAAACCAGATCTGAGGGAGAGAGTGGCGAGGAACTGTATATATACTCGCACCAGCTCGAGCCGCGTGGGAAAAAAGCGGTTGCAAGTCGTCCAGCCACTAACAAGAGAGCTTGCAGCATGGCAAAGGCCTCTCTCCACCAACCCCCGCGAGGCAGCCAGCCGTGACGTCATCGAGCGGGACAAAAACACTGCGCGCTCCCTCTCACTCTGTTCTACTCTCTCTCTCTCTCCCAGATCCCATCATTACTAATTAATGACAAAACATATACTTTACAATTAAATATATAAAGCCTTGACATGGGTGAAAACAAAGAGCCTTTCTGGACTGCCCATGACACGAGCTTTCATATGAAATAAAGCACACTCTAATACATAAACTGTAGCCCCATCCACTGCCCTGGCGATCCTAGCGAGTCACTGTAGGACAAGCCATGCGGTTCTAACGGAGTGGTTAACGTCACACCCCCCCCCAAGATTTTTCTCAGAGGCCCCAAGGCTCATAAAAATCTGATGGTAAGAACCCATGCTATATCTCCACTTCCCATCACCCAGCGGCAGTAAAAAATATGGCACAGTTCTTCAACAAAACATTTTTTTCAAAATTATAACCCTCCCAACACAATAGGTGAAATTATATGGAGTTATGCTCCTCAAGAGCGAGCTTCTCTAGCCCAGCATTCTGAGAGGAGTGCAACTCAGAATTACTGCTATAACATACTGAAAAAATTCAACTATCAAAGAAAGTTTTTATTTGATTTTTATGTTTATAATTTGTTTATTTCGGCTGCACTATAGGGGCAAGCCTAGTTTTTTCTTCTATACCAAACGCTCAACTCCTGCTTTACGACCCAATACGCTGGGCTACAACCGCGAGCCAACAAGCACCAAGCGCAAAATACCATTCAAACTAAAGCAGGAGGCTACCCGTGTGTCAATCTACCCAGGATCATATACCCTTGAACGACCATCTGCAACCACGTTGTCACAACCGGCAATATGGCGTATGTCCAGGTTATATACCAATAACCTTAGTGACCACCTGGTCAGCCTCATATTCCGATTGTGAAACTGGTCCAAGAACTTGAGAGGGTGATGATCTGGGTAAACTACAACGACCGGACCATAGGCTGGAACATAGACCTCGAAATGCCCCAGCGCAAGCACAACCGCCAGCAGCTCCTCCTCGACAACAGAGCAGCTCCCCTGGGCCGAATTGTACTTCTCCGAGCAGAAACTAACAGGATGCTCCAGCCCATCATCGTCCTTTTCCACAAGGACGGCACCAGCCCCCACACCACTAGCCTCCGTTGCTAGTTGGGAAGGTAGGCTAAAGTCAGGGGCCCTGAGGATCGGGTGAGTGCACAACAGGTGTTTTACTTCTCTAAACACCTTCTCACACTCAGGCGCCCATTTAAACTTCTTATCCTTCCAGTTATCCCCCACCTGAGCTTGACTGTCCCGTTCTCCTTCTCCACCTTGACTGCTAAACGTCATCACAGGCACAGTGAGAGGCTCAGGGGGGTGCCTCCCATACTCCTTCATGGGATTAACATGACATAACTGATTGCGCTTCCGTCTGTCTGGAGTGGCTACCAAGTAAACCAGGTCCGATAGCTCCTCCACCACCCTATAAGGACCAGTGTACTTCGCGGATAAGGGGTGACCTACAAGGGGCAGTAGAATCAACACCTCCTGAAACTCCCTGAGTTCAACCTTGAGGTCGTACCTGTCCTTCATGAGGGCCTGAGAGCTAGTCAAATTACGGCCAGCCAACTCCAGACTGCGCAACATCCGTTCTCGACTGTTGAGGACACACTTGAGCATAGAACAAGGTTTTTCTGCGCCCTCCCATACTTCTTCAACCATATGGAGAGGCCCTCTGACACGGTGTCCAAAGACGAGCTCATTAGGGCTGAATCCCAAACTCTCCCCAGGTACCTTCCGCACAGCAAACAAAACACATGGCAGGCCAAGATCCCAATCCTTCCCACTCTCAAAGCAACAACAACGAAGCACAGATTTCAAGGCTTAGTGCCATCGCTCTAACACACCCTGGCTCTCCGGATGATACGCAGATGACACAACCCCAACAATCTCATGCTGCGGCATTGCTTGAACAAAGAGGCTAGAAGTGAAGTTGGGTCCCTGGACTGACTGAATCCCCTGCGGGTAACCATACCGGGAAAAATACACTAGCAAGCTTCGGACCACCGTCTTCGCCGACCCATTTCTCATAGGGTACGCGTCAGGGTACCTTGTTGCTACATCTCCCGACTGTGCATCACTGTCCTCCTTCAACTCTTTCGTCTTTTTAAGCCCATCCTCTGCCCCTTCAGGAACAGTTACTGGGTCTTCTCCAGACTCGAAATGTGGTCCTAATAATGAGTCCCCGAGAAGGTCCGTTGACACTAAACTCTCAACCGCATCAACTTTCAACCCCTTCTCGGTACCCTTCCTCCGCTGATCTAAAGATTGTTGACCAGAATGTGACTCCCTGGATGCAGGATCTCCGGTGACAACACACGCCATAGGCTGCACCGGACACTTCTCAACCCACTCCTGCTCCTCCCTACTCACGTCGGCCGGCTTCTCGGCAACGACCAAGGGTGGAGCCTCAGAAGTAGGTCCCGCAAAGTCGTTGCCGAGAAGGAGGTCGACGCCCCCAACAGGTAACTTCTCCACAATTCCTACATCCAGGTCACGAGTCACACCATCAACTTCCACCTTCATTCTCACAAGCGGGTATGACCTTGTCGCATTAACTCCCTGAACCACAACCACCCGCGCCGTATTGACAGGTTTACCAGTGAAATTTCTCAAAAATGTTTGCGATGCCCCAGTGTCACGCAAAATTCTCACCTCATGTCTTCTACCCCCCCACTCCACACAACCGAGTCCCCTGTGGTCACTAAAGGCATCACGGACAGGGAATAAGCCTTCCGGATCCTTCTGCACTGGCAGTGTATTTACCTCGGAAGAAATGCCTCTAACAAACTCCGATGTCCTCTTGAACACTCCAATCCCGTGAGCAAAAGACACGGCTGCCGGAGGAGGTCGACTAGGGCACTCATTTGCCTTATGACCCTCCTGGTGGCAACTAAAACACATAAATTTCGGTTTCGGCTTATACTGTGATGTAAAAGGCCCCTGACTTTTCACATACGGTGTGGTGTAAGGTTTGGATTCAGTTTTAGTTTCATGGCTCTTCTGTATAAATGTGTCATTGTTACGGGGAGGGGGAGGATAACGGTCCTTAGCACTTACATCGTACCTCTGTGAGGACCCGCAACCCCGAATCAACGACAGCCGTCGATCAGCCATTTCTGCTGCTTCGACTAGAGTTCTTGGGTTTTTCTCCTTCAAGTTCAAAGTTAGATCACCGCCCGTACTCTTAAAGAACTGCTCCAACATCATTAACTGTTTAATTTCATCAAATGTTGTGACCTTCTCAGATCGGAGCCAGTTCCCCATAGCATCGGACAAGTCCCGGGCGTGTTCCAAAAAGGTGCTATCTCTTCCCTTAGTTACACCCCGGAACTTCAAACGGTACGTTTCTGGTTGCAGTTCGTAAGCCCTCAGGACAGCCTCCTTGAGATCCTCATACACAATACATGACTCCAAAGGTAACGCATTGTAGGCTTTAAGACCCTTGCCTCTTAATCTAGAGGATACAAGTGCTGCCCATTTATTCTCTGGCCACTGGTGTTCCTGGCACTTCTTCTCAAAGCGTGCGAAAAATTCTGTTACCCCACTCTCATCAAACACCGGAACCAGTTTCCATAAGTGCGAGACAGACTGGTCAGGAACACGGTTACGGTTTAAAATTACCGGTGGTCCCCCCAGGGGCAACCCCCCCTGATTAACCATTTCACCATACTGCTGTTCCTCAGTTTCGACATTACGTACTGTGTCTCCATTCTCCTCTGATCCGGTATAAGACATGATGCTCACAAAAATTTCTCACCACAATATTCAGAAAAGAAGCACCCCAAACTCTTATACCTCGATATACACACAAATTCTCGGAAATACTCAAGGGCTATACTATGTTGCAAAAAAAAAAAATATTCTTGCTGATCCCCGCAAAATATTCTCCAAAACAACAAATGTTCCCTGCTAATAAATGTAGGTTCACCAAATCCTAGGTAAGGTCGCCATTTGTTACGACTGGGGTTCAAATATATCAGGGCTCTTATTCATTGGACTAGTAATGGCATAAATGTTACAACGGAAAGCGCTAGCTCCAACCTCTGATGTATATCCCCAGTGAACAAAGAACACAAATACTCTACAGAGTTCTATATGCAATAATAGGCTATCAAACTCTCAATAAATGTGCGTCTACTCTAGGCTTAATGTTATGTGAAAACAGCCTATTACTACCTATAACCGAAGGTGCTTGGTTATGGTATGCAAAGTAAGGTGGTAAGAGAAGTTACAGCTTACGTTACTTTAATCAATAAATGTCAGGCACTCCTGCATGAAAGAAAGTGCACTAAAGTCCTTCAACACTAACAAGGAATCTTCTTTAAATGTTAGATGCTATAAAGATGCTCGTATCGGAAATGGAACCCAAAAAGGCAGGCAGCGGAACAATGCTCGTGCAGGCTATGCACACAAAAAGGCAGAATATATAATGCCGTCGGAGCCAAGAATATCCTAAACACTACAACAATAATAATAATCGCCACGACAATGCAGTATTCCTATCAACAAAAAGAGCCTAAGTCGTTTGTGTCTCAATACATCAAACTAGGCTGCGAAATGCTTGTGTAATCATAAATGGGTATGCATAAAAAGAGTAATTAGGTTAATATACTTAATGTCTACTGTGACTGATAAAGTCTAGCTAGAGTCAATGATACGAGATACTGGTGCGCATGGCATGCTGCATAGCCTAGTGCAAATCTCAAGTCTGTGCGTCAAATATTACGTTATAATGAAGGGTAGCTCTCTTGAGAAACCTTAATACCGAAGTATTAAGCGTTCTCCTGGCGTACCTCAAAGACAAACAATCGAGACTAGAACAGTGCAGAATGGTATAGGCAAAAAACCCTCATTCGTGCATGCTCTACTCTCAATGGCACACAGACTAGAATTTACTCAATCAACTCCAGTTCTCAGGTATGTCGTGCCGCTTTTAACTGAAGCCAGCACTCATAGGAAACAATACCTTATAATATCAGACTCCTAGTCTAGCATTATCTAATCCAGCAGAACACTAATAACTAAAGGAAGCAGTACTAAACAATATAAATGCCAACCAATGCTTCGTGATCCACTTATCTTAACAACTAACATACATGGGTTATATCAGACCTTAACGCACAATACAACTGGCCAGCATGAAGCTGATTTTACAGAGTTAACCAGAGGGGGTATAATATTAATAACAAGGTGGTGAAAGATATGAAAAAAGAGAGAGGTAGGCAGAGGAAAAGATTCTCAGGTACGGAGCAGGGGACAGGTAGCAAGTGAAAAAGATGGGTGCGTTCTAGAAACCAGATCTGAGGGAGAGAGTGGCGAGGAACTGTATATATACTCGCACCAGCTCGAGCCGCGTGGGAAAAAAGCGGTTGCAAGTCGTCCAGCCACTAACAAGAGAGCTTGCAGCATGGCAAAGGCCTCTCTCCACCAACCCCCGCGAGGCAGCCAGCCGTGACGTCATCGAGCGGGACAAAAACACTGCGCGCTCCCTCTCACTCTGTTCTACTCTCTCTCTCTCTCCCAGATCCCATCATTACTAATTAATGACAAAACATATACTTTACAATTAAATATATAAAGCCTTGACATGGGTGAAAACAAAGAGCCTTTCTGGACTGCCCATGACACGAGCTTTCATATGAAATAAAGCACACTCTAATACATAAACTGTAGCCCCATCCACTGCCCTGGCGATCCTAGCGAGTCACTGTAGGACAAGCCATGCGGTTCTAACGGAGTGGTTAACGTCACAATAGTCCTTCAGCATCGAGCAAGGAATCTTCTGAAAAAAGTTAGATGCTTCTCGGATGCTCGTAAGAAGTACGTATCGGATTTTGAACAGTAATTCAATAAGCAAAAACACTGGTAATTAAATACTATTAAAGGCTTAAATTGGCATAAGAATAATTAAAAGAATATGCAATAGTAAATGGCAAACATTAAAAGGAAGTACTCTGCAAATGCAACGGCAATAGCCTACTCGGATTGTGCTCGTGGGCCACTAATCACTAAAGTAGCCAAGCTTGCAACACATGAAATCAATAGTGCATAAACAATATCATACATAAGGAAAGCTTCAATACTATTCTGTATCTACTTATCGAGTAAAGTCTAGCTGGGGTACTGTAGGCAAAAAGGTAGCAGTGACTGAGCAAAAACGGCTCGTAGCCTAGCGAAGTCCTCACGACTGTTTAAAGTATTACGTTAAAACTAACAAGTGCACTTTGAGAAATCCAGATCCCTTGTATCTGGTTTTCTCCCGGCTCCTTGACAAAGTAAAAACAAACTGTTAATAAAATACAGGGTGGTTAGGCTCTTGCCCTCACGCACTGTAAATTATTAACTCAACACAGTCAGCCGCGAAGACAACCTAGGCTTCACTGAACCGAAACGAGTATGCAGGTTTATCGCTTAACCACTGCATCAGACAACAACTCGTAACACAGAAAAGCCTTACCCCAGTCTAGCATTACCGAGACTAGCAGAAAACAGGAATAATAATAATAACACACAGGGAAATGCATATACAAGTGCAACAAACATAAATCAATCCTATTCTAAGTCAACCCTTCCAAAATAGGCTATCGAATAGGCAAGTATCTCGTGAGAACTCAAGCGATAATACGTTGGCTGACTAGCTCTGCACCAACGGGACCATGGAAGTTAAACAGGGCAGGGAAAAGAGGAAATAAGAATGTAAGGTAGTAGAGAAAGTTCCCATCAGTCAGAAGAATATAAATAGTTAGCAAGGGAAATGAGAAGTCGCTCTGCCTAATGAGTTCTGATGAAAAAATGACTAGACTTCCCTTTTATACCCGGCCCTCTAGTGAGCCCAACGTGAACTACTAAGGACTGCCCACTGACAACCATTACGTAATTTCTCTCTCTCCTCTGGGATACACAAAGGCTCTCCCTAGCACTGAGGGAGGGAGGAGTGCTAGTGAGTTTTTTTTTTTTTTTTTTTTTTCTATGTGATTGAGGGAGGCAAAAGGCATAACTGCCTATAGCGAGTGCCTCCCCCATAGTTGAAAGAGTGACACGGCCAAAATCAAGGGACGTTCGAGCCAAAATGCCTGGACACACGGAGTTTGAAGCAATTTAAGTCATAGGAAGAGGGAAAGACTGATTCTGGGAGAGAGTTCCAGAGCTCAGATGTTGAGTAGAAGAAAGTTTGAGAGTAACGTTTCACTCTTGGGTTGGAGAGTTGCACAGAGTAGGGGTGGGATTGAGTTGCAAGACGGGTACCACGTGCCCTACGTAAAGGAGGTGGTATGCACTGGGATAGCTCTGAGGAACACTGATTATTATAGTAGCGATAGAATAGCGAGAGAGATGCAACATTGCGGCGGAGACAGAGAGATTGCAGAGAGTTAGTGAGTGGACGGGAGTTAATGATACGAAAGGCCTTCCTTTCAACTTTGTCTAGGAGAGCGGTGTGAGAGGAACCTCCCCACACATGTGAACAATACTCAATACAAGGGCGCACTATGCCCCTGTACAGAGCAAGAAGCTGTGCAGGGGAAAAGAACCCCCTAAGGCGGTTGAGCACACCCAGCTTCTGGGAGGCTGCCTTAGCAAGACTGGTAATATGGTCCTTCCAAATGAGAGCAGAAGAAAAAGAGACACCAAGAATATTGAGAGAAGATGAAGGGTTGATTTTTGTATTGTTGAAGAATAAGGGATAGTCCGCTGGGAGATCCTGACGGGTAGATAGATGGAGAAATTGGGTTTTGGAAGCATTAAAGTTAACAAGGTTTTCTCTGCCCCAATTGGAAATAGTATTTAGATCAGAATTTAAGAGTTCTATGGCTTCATTACGTTTGTCGTTGAGGGATTGCTGGCTGGGGCGTTCTGAAAAAACTAATGGAGTAGTGTAAGGTTGAGTCGTCTGCGTATGAATGGATGGGAATTAAGGTACAGTTAAGGAGATCATTTATAAAAATTAGAAAGAGAATAGGAGATAGGACAGAGCCCTGAGGAACACCGGAGTTTATAGGGTGAGGAAGTGAACAATGGCCGTCCACAACCGCAGCTATGGAACGGCCGGAAAGGAAATTAGAGACAAAGGCACAGATGGAGGGATAGAAACCGAAGGAGGGTAGTTTAGAAATTAAAGATTTATGCCAGACTCTATCGAAAGCTTTCGATATGTCTAGTGCAATAGAAAAAGTCTCACCGAAGTCCCGAAAGGAGGATGACCAAGAGTTAGTAAGATATGAAAGAAGATCACCAGTAGAGCGACCCTTAAGGAAGCCATACTGGCGATCTGAGAGCAGATTATGAGAAGAGAAATGCTTAAGAAATTTGGAAGCAAGAATAGTTTCAAAAACTTTAGAAAGACAAGAGATAAGAGCAATTGGACGATAGTTGGAGGGTTGAGAGCGGTCACCCTTCTTTGAGACAGGTTGAATGTGAGCAAACTTCCAGCATGAAGGGAAGACGTTAGAGGATAGACAGAGACGAAAGAGTTTGCCTAGGCAGGGAGTCAGCACGGAAGCACAGTTTTTGAGAACAACAGGAGGAACACCGTCCGGACCGTACGCCTTATTAGTGTTAAGCCCAGAGAGGGTAGAAAGTACATCTTTAGAAGAGATTAGGATATTAGGCATAAGTAAGAGAGAGGAGGGCGGAGAGGGAGGAATAGCACCGGAATCATCCAAGGTGGAGTTTCTAGCAAAAGTTTGAGCGAAGAGTTTAGCTTTGTCAGAGGAAGAAGTGATGGTTGTGCCATCAGAGTGGGAAAGGGGAGGGAAAGACGAGGAAGAGAAATTGTTGGAGAGGTTTTTGGCTAGATGCCAGAAAGCTTGGGAAGAGCTAGAGTTGGATAGTTCAGTGCATTTATTATTGATGAAAGAGTGTTTGGCAAGTCGAAGAACAGATTTGGCTTGATTCCGGGCAGAAACATATGAAGAATGAGAGTCTTGAGTTTTAAGGCGTCGGTACCGTTTGAATGCTTCCTCCTTATTGCGGACAGCAGTAGAACAGGCGTGAGTAAACCAAGATTTTTTAGCATTAGTCTGAGAGAAAGAGAATGGAATGTATGCTTCCATGCCCGATAGGATTACCTCGGTAATGCGTTCAGCACTCTCCGAGGGTCCCCGGCCATGGAAGCAGAAATCATTCCATGGGAAATCAAAGAAGTACTGCCGAAGAGCCTCCCAGTCGGCAGCGCCAAAGTGCCACAAGCGCCGCCGGCTAGGAGGATCGGGTGGCTGTACTGGAGAGATAGGACAGGTGACAGAGATAAGTTTATGGTCGGAGGAGCCCAAAGGAGAGAAAAGATCGACAGTATAAGAAGAAGGGTTAGAAGTTAGAAACAGGTCAAGAATGTTGGGCCGATCTCCGATGCGATCCGGGATACGGGTGGGTTGCTGAACTAACTGCTCTAGGTCATTTAGGATAGAAAAGACGTAGGCTTGTTCACCAGGTGGATCAGTAGTGTGAGAGGAGAGCCATTGGCGGTGGTGAACGTTGAAATCTCCTAAGATGGAGATTTCTGAGAAAGGAGAAATGGATAGAATGTGTTCCACTGTAGAGTTTAGATAGTCAAAGAATTTAGGAAAGTTGGTAGAGTTAGGGGAAAGATAGACAGCACAGAAATATTTAGTAAGAGAATGACAGGAAAGTTTGAGCCATAAAGTTGAGAATTCAGAGGAGTCGAAATCGGGAACACGAGAGCAAGTGAGTTTGTTGTGCACATATGCACAACATCCGCCATTGGCTTTGAAACTAGGATAGAGAAAGTAGGAGGATACAGAAAAGGGGTTGCTGGATGTTGCTACAGACACCTGGGTTTCGGTGAGGAAGAGAAGATCAGGTTTGTAGGAGGAGAGATGGTGCTCAACAGAGTGAAAGTTAGAGGAAAGTCCGCGAATGTTGCAGAAATTAATAGAAAGAGTAACAGGCCGAGGTCCAGGTAATTGTGTGGGGTCGTCAGGGGATGGTCGGTCGGGTGAGGGGGCATTTATGGTCCCCCCCCCTGGGGACTCCGAGGCTGGGCTAAAATTCATAATTTTTTTTTAATTTTGGTGTGGAGGAATGAAGTGTGGTGTGCATGTTTAGTGTAGTGAAGTGGATAGGAGGAGGAGGTGTTTGTGAGAGCTAGCTGGATTGCTCTCAGTGTAAATGAGGCACAAAGAAAATCAGTAAGAGAGGCCAAGCAAATGAAACAGGAGTTCCAGCGACTCTTTATCACATGCCTATAACCTCACCTGGGTCTAGCCCTGATCGATTGGTGCCTACAATCTCCCCACTTAGGGGAGTTAGGCATACCTCCTGCCTGGTGTACCCACTGACACCTAACTGTGGCTGTTTCTCTTCCCATCATTACAAATAAGTTTTACACACAATACTTATAACTAATGATATAAAATAGAACTCATTGACTCAGATGAAAACAAAATACATATTCATAATACTTATAGTACAACGGCTCACACGAACTAAGTTAGGAAACTCTACATAGACTACAGCCAAAGTTCCTGCCCTGACGATCCTAGCGAGAATGGGGTATGACTAGGCGTTCTGTACAGCATGCTCACACGTGGACATGCGTCACAATGTGTAAATAATCTTCTTTCTATATAATATTAACATAAATAACCTGTATACCAAATTAATAAATAGGAATTTCATTAAATGATTATACAAAGTTTATGTTCAGGGACAATGTTTAACGTAAATATATTTACTTTTTCATTATTTAATACAATTACACATAGATCAGTATCTAACTATTTCAACCAATCTATTTCACTCTTATATATATAAGTCCTTATAATTGAAGGTGTTTCATTAGGCGGTCACCAGATTTTTTTTTATCTTTCTTTCCGTTTCTCTCTTTCTCTGGCTTGTATCCATTCGGCCCCATTCAGCCAACTGTTTTATGACGTTTATCCCCATCCAGGTGTCGATTTTTTCCTGGCGAGCGATAGCGAACCAGCATTGTATGGAGAAATCCGGCTTCGCAGGAGAAATTTTTCTATCAAAAATGTACAAATTTAGCTTGCTGTCAACAAAAATATAAATATGCTGGCTCGCTACCGCTCGCCAGGAGAATATTGAAACCTGGATGGGGGTAAACGTCTTAAAACAGTAGGCTGAATGGGACTGAATGGATACAAGCCAAAGAGAGAGGGAGAGAAAGAGAAAACAAAAACGAGGTCGGCCCCTTAAGAATTATCCTCCACATTGTGTCCACTTACAGCTTCATGTGACTTCTACATAGGGCGAGGAGAATACCTGGCTTCATTGGAATCCCTGGCAGTGGTCAAAGGAAGTTCTCTACTTCCGGCGATAAGTCGCAAGTAATTTATATTACCGTATATTTATTTATCGATAATATTGTTATTATACATTACACTGATATTAGCTTACACTATGCATATATATAATACATACCTGGCTTCACTGGAATCAATGCAGTGGTCAAAGGAAGTTCTCTGTATTATTATATTGTTTCCACCAACCAACTTCACTTCTAAACTCAATTAATGAAATCAACAAATACATGTGGCACTCCAAGGACTCGAACCTAGGACACTCACACCGAAATTCCGCGCACTTATGCTTATTATATTTATTTATCGATAGTATTTTAATGATACATTACACTGATATTAGCTTACACTATGCATATATATAATATAACACACTATTATAAGATACAAAGCCCTATCATAATGTAATTTAGATATATAAGGTAATTGGCCGGGACATTTTGCTACCGAAAAATGTACAAATTTATATCGAAGGGGGGGGGGGGGGGGGGTCTTGTGGCTGTTTTTTTAAGCTTGATAGAGGTTTAGGGAGGAAACTAAACCCCTTCCTTAAACCATTGAGCCGAACCAGTAAATTATGCTGGACAATACCGTCTGAGCTCTCTTAAGTGATTATGTGTCAATCTCACTACTACGGGATTTTGCACCATGTGTAATTATATATATTTGTTGGTGACCGGACAACTCAATCAGTAGACCATTTCAACCTGTACCAAATCAACCAATACGGTTAGGTTAGGTTAGGTTAGTCCTATATTTTGGCACTGGTTTGGTTGATCTAGGTTGATTTGGCACTGATTGAGAGCTACTGGTTGAAATAGTTTACTGGTTGAGATGTCCGGGAATCATATTGTTTGTATTATTATATCAGACTCCCAAAATACAAATACATCTTCTCTCTACAGGATACTGCAAACTACAGAAGGGGGCCTGTATAACTATTGGTACCGATTTCATTACCCCAACTATACAAGGTGCCAGTTTGCAACCTCGACATACACTGTCCTATCTCCGCTTGCCATCAGCAACATATGGGTATGTATTCCTCGGTAAATATGTGTTGCATATATGATGGTAATATACAGGTAATTCCAATGTCAAACCCGAGAAAACACGCACTCACCATGAAGTATCAGCTCCTGGTCTCAGTAATTAACCACTTGCGAGTTTCAGGCTATAAGGAATTTGGAGCTGTAAACATCGATATTAAACAGAAATACAATAATAATGCATGTTTGTAATGGATAAAAAGTATGTTGAATTGGGTTTGATGTATTTATATGAGCACTACAACCGCAATTTAGGTGATAATAATGTTAATTATCAATTTCTACAGCTCCAACTTCCTTATAGACCGAAAATCGTAAGTGGTCAATTTATAAATTTTAGGATTTTCTGCCACACTCTACCTCTACCTCCTTTCAATACACTCTCTAACACAGCTGATCCGTTTCAAATCAGATTATGTAACATTATAGTAACCTATTTTAATCCTTTACATGTGTCCTTATACCATCTATTTCTTTACCACATTGTCCTCTCTAACTATTGCCAGTCGTCTTAATGCCTGAGGGAATGGACATTTAATGAATCGCCTCCATGTATTGTAATTCATGTACCTCTAACTCCATCCTTCCATAACACGAATTAAAACAAAAAAGTAAACACGAATTGAACACGAATTTAGACCAACTATTAGTATGTGCTCCAGCTTTGTTACAGGCATGTGTTGTACATAACTACAAGATTTTCAGTGTTCAGGGAAGGGACTGGCGTTCTCGACAGTCCTCCCTAGACCTCCATTAAGCTTAAATCATTGCACATTCTTTGGTAGAAAAATATCACGGCCGAAGGCCGGTTATTTAAAAAATACAAGCTCGCTATCGCAAGCCGGAAGAGAAATCGATACCTAAATGCCACGAAAGGTATTGACATTTTCAAGGAAATGGGACGTCAAACTAATGGGGCGAACGTCTTAAAATCTCAAAGCTAGTGATGCTAAGTATGAGGGAGAAGGTTGTCCAGAAAGCAACCACCTCCCCCTACAATAAAGAAGGGTTGATAGCCTTTGAAGTCCTATTTGAACGAACTAACTATAATGTGTTCATTTTGTCTCCTTCCCCAGGGCATGTTCATGGTGCTGGTGGGAGGATGGGTGGTTGCTGCTGGGGCCTTCTTCATGGAGCAGCTCTGCTTTCGTTCATCACACTTAAAGCTTGATTCTTTGCAAAAGTCATAATTATTAGCCCTTCCTGTACCGGCGACGTCTCTTAAATTATACTATAGCCATATTTAGACGATGTTATGCAATTTAAGAAGGATTGGTGGTGGTAAAAAGGGTTAATTAGGATCGTTCGAACTTCGAAGCCTGTTAGTGTACTAGTGAAATGGAAGGTGATAGAGGGATCGATAGACTGAGAGAGGTGGAAGGTTGAACTAAAAAGGTATAATATGCGTGAAAGCAGTGCTGGATGGGAGGAAGGGCATTGACTGAGGTGACTTAATTTAAATTTTCAAGATCATCAAATGCATCAACAATTTGAACTGCAGTAAGTACTTTACAATCGATGAGTCAAATTACACAAGGGAAATAGTTACAAAATCACAGGTAAATCATTTAACTCGCATAAATCTAAGAACTCCTTTTTTAATTGAGTTGTCAATCTGTGGAATGGGCTTCCCCGAGATGCTATAGAATGCAGCATCGTTGATTCTTTTAAAGTTCGCCAAGACAAGCACCTTGCCCGAAACCCACGGATGACTGCATTTGTAGATTAATAACATATTGCCTTAGTACTGTATTGTTAAATTATTAACCTAATTTAATGCATGCTTTATCATATCCTTTCTGAGAAGCTGTTGGGCGCATAAAACAGCAAGACATGTTGTTGCTTGATTTCCTTAGTAATTATTTGTACTACCTACCTACCTATATTTACCTAATGTGGAGCTTGCCACTCTGCTAGTAGCACCGAGGAGTGCACCGCCCTTCGTTGTTTGAAAATTGGTGCAGCAGACTGTTCAAAGGGGCGGAGCGATCCCCTGAGAAGATGGGCTCGTCTGGCACTTTTTGTAGTTCGACATCGAGGGTTCTCTTAAAGCTGTCTAACGAGATGCCGCTCATGTCTCTTACTCGCCTAGTTTGTGATAGCCAGCCCTCTCGCAGACTACCAATAGCACCCCAATTTTTCATCTTGGGGATATCGCATTCCCAGCCTCTCCTATCACTGAACTTCATTGCTATTGGAGTATGTAGATTCGGTACAAAACCCTCTGCGATTATCCATGTATATATTGTTAAATAACGTTCTCTTCTACGCTCCAACGAATACAGCTTTAGTTATTTTAAACGCTCCCAATATCCCAATAGTGTAACTGTTTTACTGAGTAACTATGTGAGATGAAGTTCCTTTGTACACTTTCTAAGTCATTAATTTCACCTGCTTTGTATGGGGATGTTAATATGTTACAATAATCTAGCCGCGGTAGTACCAGGGATTTGAAGAGCGTTATCATAGGCAATTCACCGCAAGTTTTTAATATACGTAGAATTCAACCTGTTAGCCATTTCGCAGCTGCAACTTTGACCTGGTTACATATATATTGTGACGCCTGCCAGCGTTGGCAGAATCGCCTCCCGGTAGCCACTAGCGCTCTCCAGGGCAGTGAAATGGGCTACAGTCTATCTACAATGTTGTACTTTCTTTCTTGTGAATCGTCATGTCACAGGCAGTATAGAAGTGGTCTTTATTTTTGCCTGTGACAATGCATTATATGTTATATCATGAGTTGAACATAATATGCATTGTAGTGTAGTTGAGAGAGAGAGAGCGAGCGGGCAGCGAGACGGTAGTGAGTATTGCTTTCCCTCCTCCTTCCTCTCTCCCGGAGGAGTCCCTCGCCCGCGTGGCTTTCTCTCGGTTTTGATTGGCTGGTGGTTCCTGGCGCCTTCTGCAGGCCTGCTGTCTGGGGACGTAGCGGCCTGTGATTGGCTGACCACCATGCCTTTGTGTGATCCTGGGGTCCCGAGGAGCTACTCTCTTCAGAGCTTGCCTGACCAGCATACCCTTCACACCTCCCTTACCACCTGTCCCCGACTTCTACCTATAGAGCACTTTCTCTCTCTCTCAACTTCTTACCTCTCATTCTTCCTCTCTATTTAATATCATAACTCCCCTTTGGTTCTGCACGATTTCATATATCGGCCATCGTATTATATGCTGAAGCTCTCAGATATTACATGTTTAGTTAGGCATTTTGGAGAGGTTACCATTTTGTCTGTAGAGGTTCGACACACTCACGGTGTCTCCCTACCTATTCCTTGGCTGTCTGCTGGGCTATTTAATGCTAGACTGGGGTAAGACTACTTGTGTTGTGATTTCCGATGTGTAACAGGTTTTGTTGAACCTGTACAATCGCAACGGAGACGTGGGAAGCCTAGGTGGTCTTTCTGAATGTGTACCTTGTGAGTTTAGCACTGTGTTGCGAGTGAGGGCTTTTGCCTCTGCCACCCAACACTGTGCTAACTCGTTTTGCTTTGACTTTGAGAGGGTTGCCAGGAGAGAACCAGATACTAGCGATCTGGATCTCTCAAGAGAGCACCCCGTCATTTAACGTAATTTGGCCGCACAGTCTTAAGGACCTCGCTAGGCTACGAGCCGCTTGCTCAGCCATTGTTTCCTAGCCTACGACACCCCAGCTAGACTTTATTAGCCTAGCAGACACCCGATTAGGATCATAAGCTCTTATGTTATGTATGCAGCATTTTTATTCACGTTGACTGTAAGCCTTGATTGTTGTTGAGTTGCACAACCCGAGCAGGCTTTTTGAGTTGCCTGAGGAAGTACTTCTTTTGTTGTTGGAGATAATACTATTGCGCATTTATTATTATTCCCGTGCCAGTTAACCCTGTATGTCCCTCCACTTGTCATATCTTGTTCCTGCTTTAGATAACAGTTCAAAATCCGATTCGATCATCTTACGCAGCATCAGACTTTCTTCAGAAGATTCCTGCTCGATGCTTTAGGACTTTCATTCACTTTCTTTAATATAGGAGTGACAGTTTATTATTGTTTAGAGTAACTTTAATTATACCTTCTTCTTGTTTGCATTAAATCTCTGCAGTGATTTAACTAAGCTTTCTATCTTTTTCCTTGTATACTTTATTAACGTAATTGTATGTTGTTGTACTCAGGCTGTATCAGAGATCATCAGCCTGTAGTAGTAGTGCATTTATACCGAGTTATAGGCTACCCTGTTATCGCAGATTTAACTCTGGAGGGTATAGGTGTTTTTGTGCGCCGGCATTATAAGTTCGAGGGTTGGATCTAGCGTTACCGTTGTGGCTGTGTGCTTTTCTAGTCCAATGATTAAGAGCCCTTGTTTTATACGAGTCCCGGTCGTAACAATATAATTATACAAAAGTCGTACTGATCTTCTGATTAACTCCTTTATTTACACTATGTATCTATGTACAGTCGGAGACAGGATTTGTTTTTAGTCATTATCATGAGCCATTGTCGAAATAACTGATATTCACAAGTATAGGGAGTTCAGGGGAGGTGTGGTGGAGTGGTCTTGCCACTGGACTGGTAATCCAAAGGACTCGGGTTCAAATCCCAATATGCCAATGGGAAAATATTTTTGTGATGGAATTTGTCCTGCACTGATACTAGTATCAGTGCATCACCACAAAGCACACAGAAACGCCAAACAAATACCCACATTGTTCCCTGATTAAATAGCAGTGTATGAATATTCCCATATTCAAAATATGCTACAGGGGGTCAATGCCTAGTGAGTTAAATGCTCAATAGGTGGCGTTTTGAGAGTGAGGGTCCGAGTCGAGGAGCTGAGACAGTGAAGCATAAAGGCGAAGCAGCCTCAGAAGTGGGACTGCTTCGAGCCATGAGTGGGCAACCAAGAGCCGCGCGTCTGCGATGGCAGGTTAACGAGGGCTGGTTGTAGTTCGTGCCTCACTTGTCTCACTTCATAGGCTGGAACAAGACCTCACGGGCTTCACCGTGTTGAGCGGTGAATGTGCAGGCTCTCAGCCTATGCCCGAGAGGGAGTAGTTGGAATATAGAAAAACAAATAAAAAAAGGACCGCCGCCTTGTATAATATATTAGGTGTTCAAATATTCTTGTCCACGTTTGTAACTTGAACTCTTATTCCATGTAGTATTTGCTGATACGATAATACTTACACACTTTGCAAATCTTAAGTTAAAAGTTGTACAGTAATATATAATTTTCTGATCTCTTATGAGTTAAGTGAAGGTTTGGAATACACATTTCATTTATAGATATATATTTCAGATCCTAATCCTCGAAACATTTCGTTAACTTCATACACGTTATCTATTTGTTATTGGTAATTACATGTTTCTTTTAAATCAATTACACATCATGTGTGTATGTTTCTGAGTAAATCGGAATTTGTCAGAGTGACAAACGAAAGTAGAAAAGTTCCATGAAGAAAGCAAGGATACTAACCACCCCACCTCCAGCCAACAACACAAACATGCCCTGGGGAAGAAGGAGAATTAATGGTTGATTTACATTAAACTCTTTCAGTATTCTAGAAAACATGCTCACAATTTGTCCTGACTATTACTATACGAATATATTATGATTTGGATGGATCTGCAGGAGTAAAAGGCCTATTTAAAGATCGAATTATCCCTTTGACATCCAGTGGTTATTCTAAGGTGAATAAACTTGTCTAGTACTAGCTTAGGGACTTAAAAGAGATGTTTTAAAGTTAAGAGTATTATTTCCCTTCTTGGCGATTGTAATCTGAATATTTCATGAAAAGAAAATATTGAGCTTCCTGCTTTCAGGATGATTTTGTTTAAAGTGTGTAAGAAGACAGTGTAAGTATCATCAAGGTGTTATGCAGTGGAATGTTATATAATAGTTATATATAAAATTTGCTATACAGTAACAAACGCAATAGAATATATTATGCAAAGCGATGTCAAAATAATTGTATACATTAAATTAAGTTAATGCAAATTTGGTGTTGTTTTGGTTGAATGGAGTTAAATTTATGTGATCGGCATTCGGTTTCAAGGGGAAAAAGTGAATGGCACCCTTTTCTACTTGTAAATAGGCAACTTAGTTGACACTGAAAGCTAGTTACTACAATGACTGGTTCTTGAATTTGGCCTGTGTGTAAGGAATCATCTACAAAAGGCTTAGTGTTAATTATTTAGTTAGGCCTATGCCAGTTGCAAATGTGTTAGACCCTTTCATGCAAGTATTGTTTTAGCTTTATAAATATTTATTACAAGATGAATGAACAGGTAATGGAAGAAAGCTATAATGGCTATCTTGACAAAATGCATACACATTTGTAATGGTAACTGTAGGGATATACTGTATAATTGAGTAGTTGAACATTGTGGCGAAAATAATAGATGCCATAAAGACACATTAATTGGATTACATTTGGTCACTGTATATTGTATAATGTTACGTAATCGGAATGAAGAGGGACTACCTGTGCTAGCAAGTGGATGTAATTGACGGCCCTAATATAGTGGAGATATTATGAAAATTAGAATTGCTGGTTTATGGTGAGGACGTGTTAAAGGCTGTTTTCATGAGATTAAAATTAAATAACTAGTGTATCTCATAGTTCCAAGAATATCCAACAAGGAATACATACCCATATGTTCCTGATGGCAAGTGGAGACAGGACGAGATATTTTGTAGGTGTATTTTGGCAGCTTGTATAATTTGGGTAATAAGATCTGTGCCAATATTTATAGAGGCCTCCCTCTGCAACTTGCATTACCCTGCAAAAAAAATAAAAAAATAAAAATAATTAGGAATCTGTTGAAACAATACAATAACATATACAAAATAATACAATAACATATACAAAATCACATGATATGCAAACACGTAGTATGATTTGACTCAAACACATAGGATATGTGATTGCATATATTTTTGAGGAAAGGTGTTTGTATGTATGTGAATGTTTTAGCATATATCAGCCCAATCACAATATTGTATTTCCCTATAGTTTTGTCCCTTGTACAGTATATACATGGTTGACCTAAGATGACGTTTATTTACACGTTGCGTCAGTTTCCTTCGGCCTCAGATGATTATATATACAGATTATGTTGGAAGGTTTACATTAGACTGCATTTGATCAGAGCACTCATCTTTGTATAATTACCCAATAGCCTGTGATGGGTAACTTGGATGAGTAATCCACCCTACTATACAGGAGCTAGTGTGTAATTCACCACAATGTATCTCTTGAATTAGAAGCCACGGAAGTTACCTAACTCCAGGCTCCTACTTATACTGTTAGGTGAACAGAGGCACAGGGTGCCAGCAGACTTACCCAGATGTCTCCTGTCTGGCAATTGATTCCCTGATCCTGTGAGCTGTGAGCCAAAGGCCTTAACAAATATGCTGCAGGACACCTTTGTGATAGAATATCCCTTTAATCCCTAATTTGGAAATCTCCCCTTTTGAAAGACTATCCTACCACGTCTTCAGAAAACAAAACTTTAAACTTCACACGAAACTCACGGTGTATCAAGCTGTCATTATTTCATCCTTACTTTACGTATGTCAAACACTGACACACCTTGCAGTCCTTGAGCCTGTTCAAGCTAACAGTATCGAGGCCATCATCATCAACCATCAGCTCAGAAGGATAGGTCATGTACAGTTGGTCAGAGTTCCAGCTGACCCACCCTCGCTCTGGGGCTCGCAGAATTATCTGGCAATACTGGTGTCGGAAGGAGGTGTGTCTTACACAGATTGGGATGGGTAGATCTGATTTCGGTTATATCATTGTTAGAACATATACTAAACAAGGGAAAGTAAGCCTATCTCAAATAAAAATGCATACATCGCTATGTAAAATTAAAAAATCACAAAATGATGAATTTTAGACCAGCCTCGGAGTCCCCAGGGGGGGGGACCATAAATGCCCCCTCACCCGACCGACCATCCCCTGACGACCCCACACAATTACCTGGACCTCGGCCTGTTACTCTTTCTATTAATTTCTGCAACATTCGCGGACTTTCCTCTAACTTTCACTCTGTTGAGCACCATCTCTCCTCCTACAAACCTGATCTTCTCTTCCTCACCGAAACCCAGGTGTCTGTAGCAACATCCAGCAACCCCTTCTCTGTATCCTCCTACTTTCTCTATCCTAGTTTCAAAGCCAATGGCGGATGTTGTGCATATGTGCACAACAAACTCACTTGCTCTCGTGTTCCCGATTTCGACTCCTCTGAATTCTCAACTTTATGGCTCAAACTTTCCTGTCATTCTCTTACTAAATATTTCTGTGCTGTCTATCTTTCCCCTAACTCTACCAACTTTCCTAAATTCTTTGACTATCTAAACTCTACAGTGGAACACATTCTATCCATTTCTCCTTTCTCAGAAATCTCCATCTTAGGAGATTTCAACGTTCACCACCGCCAATGGCTCTCCTCTCACACTACTGATCCACCTGGTGAACAAGCCTACATCTTTTCTATCCTAAATGACCTAGAGCAGTTAGTTCAGCAACCCACCCGTATCCCGGATCGCATCGGAGATCGGCCCAACATTCTTGACCTGTTTCTAACTTCTAACCCTTCTTCTTATACTGTCGATCTTTTCTCTCCTTTGGGCTCCTCCGACCATAAACTAATCTCTGTCACCTGTCCTATCTCTCCAGTACAGCCACCCGATCCTCCTAGCCGGCGGCGCTTGTGGCACTTTGGCGCTGCCGACTGGGAGGCTCTTCGGCAGTACTTCTTTGATTTCCCATGGAATGATTTCTGCTTCCATGGCCGAGGACCCTCGGAGAGTGCTGAACGCATTACCGAGGTAATCCTATCGGGCATGGAAGCATACATTCCATTCTCTTTCTCTCAGACTAATGCTAAAAAATCTTGGTTTACTCACGCCTGTTCTACTGCTGTCCGCAATAAGGAGGAAGCATTCAAACGGTACCGACGCCTTAAAACTCAAGACTCTCATTCTTCATATGTTTCTGCCCGGAATCAAGCCAAATCTGTTCTTCGACTTGCCAAACACTCTTTCATCAATAATAAATGCACTGAACTATCCAACTCTAGCTCTTCCCAAGCTTTCTGGCATCTAGCCAAAAACCTCTCCAACAATTTCTCTTCCTCGTCTTTCCCTCCCCTTTCCCACTCTGATGGCACAACCATCACTTCTTCCTCTGACAAAGCTAAACTCTTCGCTCAAACTTTTGCTAGAAACTCCACCTTGGATGATTCCGGTGCTATTCCTCCCTCTCCGCCCTCCTCTCTCTTACTTATGCCTAATATCCTAATCTCTTCTAAAGATGTACTTTCTACCCTCTCTGGGCTTAACACTAATAAGGCGTACGGTCCGGACGGTGTTCCTCCTGTTGTTCTCAAAAACTGTGCTTCCGTGCTGACTCCCTGCCTAGGCAAACTCTTTCGTCTCTGTCTATCCTCTAACGTCTTCCCTTCATGCTGGAAGTTTGCTCACATTCAACCTGTCCCAAAGAAGGGTGACCGCTCTCAACCCTCCAACTATCGTCCAATTGCTCTTATCTCTTGTCTTTCTAAAGTTTTTGAAACTATTCTTGCTTCCAAATTTCTTAAGCATTTCTCTTCTCATAATCTGCTCTCAGATCGCCAGTATGGCTTCCTTAAGGGTCGCTCTACTGGTGATCTTCTTTCATATCTTACTAACTCTTGGTCATCCTCCTTTCGGGACTTCGGTGAGACTTTTTCTATTGCACTAGACATATCGAAAGCCTTCGATAGAGTCTGGCATAAATCTTTAATTTCTAAACTACCCTCCTTCGGTTTCTATCCCTCCATCTGTGCCTTTGTCTCTAATTTCCTTTCCGGCCGTTCCATAGCTGCGGTTGTGGACGGCCATTGTTCACTTCCTCACCCTATAAACTCCGGTGTTCCTCAGGGCTCTGTCCTATCTCCTATTCTCTTTCTAATTTTTATAAATGATCTCCTTAACTGTACCTTAATTCCCATCCATTCATACGCAGACGACTCAACCTTACACTACTCCATTAGTTTTTCAGAACGTCCCAGCCAGCAATCCCTCAACGACAAACGTAATGAAGCCATAGAACTCTTAAATTCTGATCTAAATACTATTTCCAATTGGGGCAGAGAAAACCTTGTTAATTTTAATGCTTCCAAAACCCAATTTCTCCATCTATCTACCCGTCAGGATCTCCCAGCGAACTATCCCTTATTCTTCAACAATACAAAAATCAACCCTTCATCTTCTCTCAATATTCTTGGTGTCTCTTTTTCTTCTGCTCTCATTTGGAAGGACCATATTACCAGTCTTGCTAAGGCAGCCTCCCAGAAGCTGGGTGTGCTCAACCGTCTTAGGGGGTTCTTTTCCCCTGCACAGCTTCTTGCTCTGTACAGGGGCATAGTGCGCCCTTGTATTGAGTATTGTTCACATGTGTGGGGAGGTTCCTCTCACACCGCTCTCCTAGACAAAGTTGAAAGGAAGGCCTTTCGTATCATTAACTCCCGTCCACTCACCAACTCTCTGCAATCTCTCTCTCTTCGCCGCAATGTTGCATCTCTCTCGCTATTCTATCGCTACTATAATAATCAGTGTTCCTCAGAGCTATCCCAGTGCATACCACCTCCTTTACGTAGGGCACGTGGTACCCGTCTTGCAACTCAATCCCACCCCTACTCTGTGCAACTCTCCAACCCAAGAGTGAAACGTTACTCTCAAACTTTCTTCTACTCTACATCTGAGCTCTGGAACTCTCTCCCAGAATCAGTCTTTCCCTCTTCCTATGACTTAAATTGCTTCAAACTCCGTGTGTCCAGGCATTTTGGCTCGAACGTCCCTTGATTTTGGCCCTGTCACTCTTTCAACTATGGGGGAGGCACTCGCTATAGGCAGTTATGCCTTTTGCCTCCCTCAATCACATAGAAAAAAAAAAAAAAAAAAATGTATGATCCCGAACATTCACCCAAAGTTCGTAGATTTTCTTAAATATTCAAGTTATTATATTCACTGATTGGCAACTACACCAGTATTGCCAGCTAATTCTGCGAGCCCCAGACCGAGGGTGGGTCAGCTGGAACTTTGACCAACTGTACGCCGAATGAGTAACACCAGTCTACTCTGCTAGATCCTCTACAACAAACTCAGCACCGGAAAGCCCCGCAGCTACCCTTTGTGACGCTACAATGATCAACTAAAATAGACTATGAGAAAACCAACATCAGCCTGAAAACCTGGGAAAACAATCGGAAGACCGCAATCTCTGGCATCAAACTAACTAGAGCGCTGTAGATATGTTCAAGCAAAAACGTCGCAGAATTATAGAGAAATGATAAAAACAAAAGATTCGCTATGACCTGTTTGCTGCTACCCAAACTAGAAATTATTTTCATTTCACTTAACCCTCAAGAGTCAGGTGCCGTTAATATTTCTGTCTCCCCTGACCATGCAATTTTAAGATTTTACATCTTTTTAACCCATTCTAGCTCTTTGAAGAAAGGATTAAGAACAGTTTAAATATGTGTCAGAAGTAACTGTTATGTCCTGTATATAGGCACCAACATCTCATTCATAGTTGATCTGTGGCCTTGACAGTGAGGAGAGGGCTTGAGTAATTTTCGTGTGAGGCTCCAGAGTCGAGCAAGCGGTGAAGGGGTGCACTGAAAGAACATCTGGAAACGTTACCCGCCCCATAAGGGATGATTTGCAATATTATTCATAATTTGTATTTTGAATAGGCCCTCTGACAAACATTAAACGTCTGTATTTATGTGCACAACAAAAGTGGTTCCCAATCACTTTATTATGTTATAGATAATTGTCTTTCTATTGTAATGTAAAACTAGTATATTTACTACTACAAGTTTAGAAATTGGGACCCGTAGCCTCTTGTAACACAGGGAGGGCCGGCAAAATCATCACATATATTTACTGGATCACATTTATTAAATGGTAAAAATACCAGGTCGATTGTTTATATCCTTTTAGAGTAATAAGAGGTTGAGGGTTGGTATTTCTAAACATGTCATGATTAATACAATACCAATTACTTGCGACTTAGTGTAGGAAGAAGAGAACTTCCTTTAACAACAGCCAGGGATTCCATTGAAGCAAGATATTCTCCTCGTCCTATATAGAACTCGCACTTTCCTGGAAGTAATAACAATATGAGCTTAATGGATGAAACACGCTCAATATATAAGGGATTATATTATATAACTGGGAGAGTTGAGAGCGGAGGTTTCGAGAAGGTGAGAGTGAGAGAGGAGTAGAAGCAGACTGATACTAGTAGACAGCAGTACAGCCTGTGACATACTTAGCTTAGCAGAAGCAGAACACAAATTAATCAATATATATATATATATATATATATATTTATATTTTTTTTTTGCTACATGAATGCAGCCTTGTAAGCCCTACATATCATGCTACCTCAGAGCAGCTTTCCCCCCACCACTACTACTACCTCAAACCTTTGAATGTCGTGCTGCCTGAGAGCGACCACAGCCTTTGCATATCATACTGCCTGAGACTGGTCCAACACAGGCCCTGTAATGTTGTCTGAGAGCAGCCTCGAATTTACTCTCATACATCTTAATCAAGACTTGAAGGGGGTGTTGTGACCCTTCACTCCCGCACATCCTACGGTCTGATGGTGGCATTAACCAAGCACATCATGTTGACTCAGAATAAACTAGAACTTCCTCATGTTATGTTGCTCCAGCATATTATGATGCCCGAGAGCGGATCCCAGGCCCCGCACATCATGTTGCCTACAAGCACATCATTTAGCCCAAGACTGTAATGGTGTAGGTAATCATGTGGTATATGTGACATAGCCTCCCCACTTTTCCCTTACAATCCTTTCAGCTGATCCAAGAACAACAAGTGTTTCATAGCACTAAAGGCCTCCTTCGAGAACAGTTCTCAGTTATCAATTGAAGCAAAATTCCAAGAATGAGTTTAAGGACAGACTGACAGACAGATAAGCTGACCCAGCACCTTATGGTACAGGTGGTTCGAGACCTATCTTCTTCGCGGATAATTATGTTTACTGTACATACTGGCATAGAGTACAGTAGATGTGGTGGATTGGTCTGGAAATTTTAAGAACCCGGTTCCAAAGAGCCGGTTGAAACACTCACCCGTCTCGTTGCTTCACTCACTATCTGGAATAGGACCTCCTGGCTTCATCATTCTGAGAAATTGAATTTACTAGCTATAGGCCTATGTCCGGAGGTCGAGTTCGGTATAGACAAAAAGAACTTTTACATATCATAAATCGCTTGCATACAAACCGTTTAGAGAGAACTCCTTGGCGCGCCATCTTTTGGAACCTATTGCCATGCTAAGGCGAGCAGCAGCACCTTTCCTTAACATTTCTATCAGGTGGGCTTCGTCGGAACTTTTGTGAGTGATAAATTTCAAACGGTTTTTTGCTTTCAGATTCCAAACATCTTTGTAGAGTCCACTCTTCGCTGTCTGAAAATAAAACCACTTTAAGACAATGCCGATTTTTATTGAATTTCAGTCAGCTATCCATATAATTTACTGAATAAATTAATGCTTGCAATACATAATGATTGCATAGTATTTGAAGTCTGAAAATATATTAATTATATATTCAATGATCAAAATTATCCTTCCATTCATGAAATCACTGAGTGGGTACCAATTCATATAGGTATTTGTATACTTCTATGATTTCCATCTTTCTTGCATTGTTTTTCCACTACCAACACTTGCCAAAACTATGTTTGGTACAGTTGTTTCACAGGACTAAAGTCAAGAATTATGCATATTTTCTTATTGGATATTTAATTAATGGTTTATCAGATATTATGTAGCATACCCTAAAAGCTTGTTCATCAGATCCCCCTTTAAGCATCCATACTGTAGCACCGTTGTCAATTATGTCTTCAAGTGTTTGATAAGGTTCAGAAATATATCTGACTGCTAGTTGTGACACGAGGGTGCAATTGTAGCTCAACGTTATCACCAACATCGTCATCATCCAGAACCCCACCATCACACGCTCCCACCACCACCAACCCTCGGACTCGCTCACATCTGGACAGAACATAGAATATAATTATACGAAAATTTGAAATGTGAAGGGTACTAATATACAGCATATCCATTATGTGGAGCTACTGGTAGACTTTTATCTATCAAATTATTGTGAGAGATATACTTAAGTGATCAGCCATTTATACTATAATTTATATACAGGAGCTAATATGCGCAAGAATAGTAATTAAATTTTGATACAAGCATCCGGGTTTACCCCTCAAACGGTCAAACCCCCCATCCTATATCATAAATCCCTCGGATATCAGATTTCATTTGCCATATTCTTTCATAAATTGAATATGTACATTGTGATATGTAAATACCTAAACACATATATGTCTACTATATGATGGCTACAACACCATTATATGTGAATAATGTAGTATTCGCGAATGGCAAGTCTAAAGTAGAACTCCTCCGATAGCATCAAGGTCCAGGATTATTCTATATTTTTTTAACAGAGCAAAATTTAATATATATGATAGAGCTGGAGTTTTGGACTTTTAAAATTCGTTTATAGAGTACCCATCAAGTCCGAGGGACGTCTAATGGCTGATGCCTACTTTTGTTATGCACAGCCCCAGCGTCGGCCATTGGACGTCGGCTATTCTTGGCTTTACTAAATATTTTATACCTCTCAAAATGCTCGTAGGGTTCTCAATATTGCAAAAATGCCTCGGACTGGGTGTTGCATAAGTTACTTTTGGGATGAGCCTCCATGGGTTAAGTGTAAAATTACCCTGTTTTCGTTTTCCTGTATATACTGAGGAAATTATATCATTGCAGAAATGTTGATAACATCACAATGTTATTGCTATATCAAGTAGATATTTAACTCGTGCTTTAGCTAATATTATATAATATAGCACTCAGTCAGCTGTATGAGGTATATAGTATACTAGCAGGGGTACCCGGCGTTGCCCGGGTAATCACCATAATCACCATCACTACTACTACCATAACCACCATCATCAATCACTACTACCACAATCATCACAATACTACTACTACCATAATCGCCGGCCTCGACCTCCCTGTGCCTCATTAAACGGCGACCTCGATTTCGGCCGCTAAATGACCTCCGATTTTGGATCTGACCTCATCCGTACCCCCATTTTGGGAGGCTGCGAACAACTTTCGTTCCATACACCTTTTCGATCGGAGGCCTCCTTCTGCCCCAAACGGCAATTTTTTCGTATTTTTTTCACTCCCGTATACTACATAAGTTCTGGCGAAAATTGTATTAAACAATAGTGTCTCTGATTTCCACTAAACTCGCCTAACACCATCTCCAAAGCTTGGGCTTTCCAACGGTGCCCCACACTCCCACCTGGCACCAAAACTGTGGGAGGAGTTTAGTAACAAAGGTCGGGTAGGTCGGGTAACTGACAGACAGACAGACAGACAAACATTGACCTTTATTTATTAAGATTATGCAGGTCTACAATTAAATAACACATCATTCATAAGTTTGGTTCTTCAGTATCTTTGGGCATTTAAGAACCCCTTAGGGGGTCTCTCTAAATATATTTCTGAGGAAATTATCAAGCACTGAACAGCATCCCTACCTTTGGAAGAAGCTCACATGGAAAAGCCTCGATCGCTCATGATCTGACTAACATCCCCTCCGATATACTTGCGGATGTCTTAGGAGGTCTGGGCATCACAAGGTACCATAATTCTATATCTCTTTCAAGAATCTGGCGCTTCAACAACGCTTCTATAGCCGAGGACATCTCCTGTATACAACTTGTATACTGTATATGTTATCAAGATAGAGATATAGTAGTGAAACTTGAACAACTTACCTTGACGTAATAATACACGAGTAATGCTGGCCGAGATAGATTCAAATGATGCGACTGGAACACAATACAATAACAATGCTGTGAGAGGAATCGTCCCCAAAATCGCTATCAGCAGAGTCAGCCACACCAACGGGGTCAGGGGCAACAGGAAGCCCCAGGGGTCCACTTCTGGGCTTCCTCGTCCAGCAAATGGACTTACAAATTCAATGGTTACTGGGCTAGTAAAGTCTACGGCTTCGCTCCTTGACAGGGTTATGGTGAATATTCCAAGACCAATATCCGTTTCCTAGAAAAATAAATAAATAATCATTATATTACGATTATTTCTACTTACAAATACAGTAGTTGATTTATTGGTAGAGAAAGAAAGGGAACGACTGAAGGAAGTGGTGGTGACGCTATATTAATTTAACTGACTTATTGACAGCTTGTATCATATATTTATGAATTTTACACTAATGAAACTCGGCCACTAGAAATGGGATATACAGTAGAATTACTGATAATACCACTCTTCAATAACCTAATCTGGTGAATTACATCAACCGACCCTTATCATTTGTACCAGGATTATTTATTCACAGCTGCACTGCTAATATCAATTGTTTCGGGAAAATATTGTTCCCAATTTGTGAGCAAATCCAGAGAAAGAAGCATCAATTCGACCATTTTTATGAATTGATACAAACATTATTAATAGCGCACTATTTAAAACACGAGCAGTGTCAAGGAAAATTGCTGCCAATTCACTATCTTAATAGCGTAATGCTTAGTGTGCGGAATTTCGGTGTGAGTATCCTAGGTTAGAGTCCTTGGAGTACCACATGTATTCATTACTTCCATTGATTTCATTAGTTAGGTTTATTTGTAAATTAATTGATGGGTTGGTGAAAACAAATATGAAATTAATAGATTAATACAAATATAGATTATACAGTTTGTGATCATTGCTGTCTGCGAAGTATTAATTATGACTATATATAATATGCACTAACCTGCCTGTGGACCAAGCCAATCATGCCTGTCCACCTTCCGTCAGGCAGCAACACACCATAGTTTTTCTCAGGTGGTGTCACATACTTGGTTCTGAAACCAACACAATATATTATGTCACAGTAAAAGACGATTATGCATGTAAACATCCACACATACAGTATACACACTCAAATATATATATATATATATATATATATATATATATACTTCGGTGAGACTTTTTCTATTGCACTAGACATATCGAAAGCCTTCGATAGAGTCTGGCATAAATCTTTAATTTCTAAACTACCCTCCTTCGGTTTCTATCCCTCCATCTGTGCCTTTGTCTCTAATTTCCTTTCCGGCCGTTCCATAGCTGCGGTTGTGGACGGCCATTGTTCACTTCCTCACCCTATAAACTCCGGTGTTCCTCAGGGCTCTGTCCTATCTCCTATTCTCTTTCTAATTTTTATAAATGATCTCCTTAACTGTACCTTAATTCCCATCCATTCATACGCAGACGACTCAACCTTACACTACTCCATTAGTTTTTCATAACGTCCCAGCCAGCAATCCCTCAACGACAAACGTAATGAAGCCATAGAACTCTTAAATTCTGATCTAAATACTATTTCCAATTGGGGCAGAGAAAACCTTGTTAATTTTAATGCTTCCAAAACCCAATTTCTCCATCTATCTACCCGTCAGGATCTCCCAGCGGACTATCCCTTATTCTTCAACAATACAAAAATCAACCCTTCATCTTCTCTCAATATTCTTGGTGTCTCTTTTTCTTCTGCTCTCATTTGGAAGGACCATATTACCAGTCTTGCTAAGGCAGCCTCCCAGAAGCTGGGTGTGCTCAACCGCCTTAGGGGGTTCTTTTCCCCTGCACAGCTTCTTGCTCTGTACAGGGGCATAGTGCGCCCTTGTATTGAGTATTGTTCACATGTGTGGGGAGGTTCCTCTCACACCGCTCTCCTAGACAAAGTTGAAAGGAAGGCCTTTCGTATCATTAACTCCCGTCCACTCACCAACTCTCTGCAATCTCTCTCTCTTCGCCGCAATGTTGCATCTCTCTCGCTATTCTATCGCTACTATAATAATCAGTGTTCCTCAGAGCTATCCCAGTGCATACCACCTCCTTTACGTAGGGCACGTGGTACCCGTCTTGCAACTCAATCCCACCCCTACTCTGTGCAACTCTCCAACCCAAGAGTGAAACGTTACTCTCAAACTTTCTTCTACTCTACATCTGAGCTCTGGAACTCTCTCCCAGAATCAGTCTTTCCCTCTTCCTATGACTTAAATTGCTTCAAACTCCGTGTGTCCAGGCATTTTGGCTCGAACGTCCCTTGATTTTGGCCCTGTCACTCTTTCAACTATGGGGGAGGCACTCGCTATAGGCAGTTATGCCTTTTGCCTCCCTCAATCACATAGAAAAAAAAAAAAAAAAAAAAAAAATATATATATATATATATATATATATATATATATATATTGTGTGTGTGTACTATATTTATTGTCAATCAAAATATACGACAAGTGTTCAAGACTTTCCCTTCACAATATAATATTGACACATAATACAATAAATCTAAATACCGTATATATTTACGTGGAATTAATGCTTTTTGCGATGGCTTCAATAAATGTATTACTTGGCCTCAGAGCAAGGACTTTCGTTTCTCCCGGTGCTCCAGGGTCCTCTACTGTCACAGTTTTTTCTCCACTGGGTATAATTCGGGCAACAGAAAAGCGAGCACCATTCGGAAACCTGTAGATACATATGTAGACTCATAAAGATCACGTTGACTTGGGGTTTATCAGATTTTCTGGTTGAGTTATTAGATTGCACTGGACAATAGTTTGGCCTTTAATTAACGCGACACACTTGACACACTTTGGATTCCTCTCTAGGTAGGCCGAGTAGTGGAAAGGATAATCACAGCATATTGCCTGGTTCACAACAAAAACAACTTACTTAAGCCCTACCAATGTCAGTAGTACTCATACCTGTTATGTTTTCTCGTATACCTTCTCTTTGTTCTCACCTTGAGGCAGGTTCAACTAACTTTCTTCACTTTTTTGGCTTCATTCCGAGAGGAAATGTAATCTTGTGTATTGAAGTAAACTGTCCCGTAAATACATTATTTACAACCGGATAGTTTTATGATTGAATGTAGGCTTATTTTGAACAGCTGAACTTCAGGTCCTCCATAATTCGCTGGTCGTCCAACTGGGATATCTTATTTGAAATATGTTTGCAATTGAGAATTTCGAGGCTATTAGTCTAAATCATGCAGCACAGGCTGTACTACTCTAGTATTCTCCTATAGTATTGATAATAATGAATCATATCCTCTTGATACTACTACTATTTGCAGTCGTAATAATTATTGTAGTAATACCACCATCATTACTGAAACTACTGCGATTGTTTTCTGTATTACAACCATATTTAGGTCCTTTATTTGGGGTAGTATTAAGATCGCATTGTCAATCCTTCCATGCAAGTACTTTTGATCCATACCTGGAAAATTTGTCAGGAAAATGAAGGATAAGATTGTTGTTTTGAAGTCCTCCGGTGGGTGACCAGGTGGCAACAAACATTAGCTGGGGGACGGTGGGGTTGTACGGCATGTGGGCGTACATGTTCACTCTGAAACATGTAGATGCATGGCAAATAAAATGCGGTTGAATAAATATATACTATCTCAAGTCAAACTGCATATTCATTTTATTCTTTAATTGATATTTGCATGATGGGAAAACTTTATAAATGATCGTGCAATTTCTGAATAGAGACTCACAGACAATAAAAATTATGAAGATATTACCAATAAAGGGTATATACGTTAAACATCACTATCAGACAGCGGGCTATATCAAATCAGATAAAATTATCTCAAAATCAATTGGAACAAACCTTAAAGAAGGAGTAATAGTTTTATGTAGCAACAATGAATTGGTTGTGGAGAGAATCTTCCGTAGGTTGGTAAGACTGTTCAGGGGAGCTCCGGTGAGGATGAGGAGCCTTGTTGACCACATGAAGAGGCGGCCTTGACGTGTGGACCAACCGGCAAAGACATCAAGAAAAGTCGGGTTGTCACTCACCACCACCACCGTCATGGACCAACACACTTGGCGGAGCTGAGGTTAAGGGGGGTCACCGGCATATTTTATCTTTATCTCCTTTCCTCTCGTCTCTGGTTTGCATCTATTTGGCCTCATTCAGCTAACTGTTTTAAGACGTTTATCCCCATCCAGGTGCCAATACCATTGTATTGAGAAATCCGACTTCGCCGGAGATATTTTTCTATCGAAAAATTTACAAATTTAGATTGCTCTCAAAACAAAAATATATATATGCTGGCTCGCTACCGCTCACCAGGAAAATATTGACACCTGGATGGGGGTAAGCATCTTAAAACAGTAGGCTGAATGGGGCCAAATGGATACAAGCCAAAGAGAGAGGGAAAGAAAGAGAAAAAAAGCGAGGTGGGGCCCCTTAACATGAATTAAAGGTACATGTTTGCAAGTGGACTCTTCGTAAATGCTGGGGTTAAAATGATCTATGTTAATGTGTTTTGAAGTTTTTGAACGAATATGATTTTTATTATTATATTAAATTTATTTGTGTATCCCCTAATCTTTCCTATATTAACATAATTACTCTAGAAGTGTTCAAAATATATAGATACATTTTACTCCCACTTCATTGAGAGGTGGTTTTATATTAATATATAATTAGTTTCTAGTTATTATTATATTACGTTAATTGTTGATAGGACATTATGGTCTTTC
>JBAKBP010018400.1:0-46802 GCA_037953745.1 Lithodes maja | reverse complement strand
GTGTCCACGGTGTTACGAACTGGTACTCGGGTACACAAGGGCTCTCAATCAGGACTCGAATACGGCTCGCTGCCACAACGGAAACACACGATCCCAACCCCTGAGTACTGCCAGCCGAACAAAAAACACCAATACCCTCCAGAGTTCAATCTGCTAAAACGGGGTATACAAGAACTCGGTACTAGTGTTCAACAACAGACTAATAAAGAGACAGGAATTATCTAGTCTGGTCAACAATCAAACAATGAAGTAAGAAACAACAACACAAAAGAATAGTGTTGGCCGAAGCCGAAGTAATCCACCCTTGACTATGAACTTAAGAAGTCCACCACCCTCTACTTCGGATCGGCACTATTACGTTACGTTAATTAATAGTCCTTAAGCATCGAGCAAGGAATCTTCTGAAAAAAGTTAGATGCTTCTCGGATGCTCGTAAGAAGTACGTATCTGATTTTGAACAGTAATTCAATAAGCAAAAACACTGGCAATTAAATACTATTAAAGGCTTAAATTGGCATAAGAATAATTAAAAGAATATGCAATAGTAAATGGCAAACATTAAAAGGAAGTACTCCGCAAATGCAACGGCAATAGCCTACTCGGATTGTGCTCGTGGGCCACTAATCACTAAAGTAGCCAAGCTTGCAACACATGAAATCAATAGTGTATAAACAATATCATACATAAGGAAAGCTTCAATACTATTCTGTATCTACTAATCGAGTAAAGTCTAGCTGGGGTACTGTGGGCAAAAGGTAGCAGTGACTGAGCAAAAACGGCTTGTAGGCTAGCGAAGTCCTCACGACTGTTTAAAGTATTACATTAAAACTAACAAGTGCACTTTGAGAAATCCAGATCCCTTGTATCTGGTTTTCTCTCGGCTCCTTGACAAAGTAAAAACAAACTGTTAATAAAATACAGGGTGGTTAGGCTCTTGCCCTCACGCACTGTAAATTATAAACTCAACACAGTCAGCCACGAAGACAACCTAGGCTTCACTGAACCGAAACGAGTATGCAGGTTTATCGCTTAACCACTGCATCAAACAACAACTCATAACACAGAAAAGACTTACCCCAGTCTAGCATTACCTATACCAGCAGAAAACAGGAATAATAATAATAACACACAGGGAAATGCATATACAAGTGCAACAAACATAAATCAATCCTATTCTAAGTCAACCCTTCCAAAATAGGCTATCTAATAGGCAAGTATCTCGTGAGAACTCAAGCGATAATACGTTGGCTGACTAGCTCTGCACCAACGGGACCATGGAAGTTAAACAGGGCAGGGAAAAGAGGAAATAAGAATGTAAGGTAGTAGAGAAAGTTCCCATCAGTCAGAAGAATATAAATAGTTAGCAAGGGAAATGAGAAGTCGCTCTGCCTAATGAGTTCTGATGAAAAAATGGCTAGACTTCCCTTTTATACCCGGCCCTCTAGTGAGCCCAATGTGAACTACTAAGGACCGCCCACTGACAACCATTACGTAATTTCTCTCTCTCCTCTGGGATACACAAAGGCTCCCCTAGCACTGAGGGAGGGAGGAGTGCTAGTGAGTTAGGCCTACCTCCTGCCTGGTGTACCCACTGACACCTAACTGTGGCTGTTTCTTTTCCCATCATTACAAATAAGTTTTACACACAATACTTATAACTAATGATATAAAATAGAACTCGTTGACTCAGATGAAAACAAAATACATATTCATAATACTTATAGTACAATGGCTCACACGAACTAAGTTAGGAAACTCTACATAGACTACAGCCAAAGTTCCTGCCCTGACGATCCTAGCGAGAGTGGGGCATGACTAGGCGTTCTGTACAGCATGCTCACACGTGGACATGCGTCACACCTCCCCCAAGATTTTACTCGCTCAACCCTGAGCTAAAATCTGACAAACACAGAACCCCATCAAGCCCCTCACACCCAGCGACCGCATGGCACTAAAACAAAGCTGAGTTTATCACCAAAACACATCTTATTATTAAAAAAAAAAAAAAATCACATTTTATAACTCCTCCCAACAATAGCAAAAAGACACAATATCATGCTCCCAGAGCGAGCTTACAGCAGCTCAGCCGTTTGATAGTTCGTGGACTACTCAAACTATAGGCCGTGACAAACTTATACTATTACCTATATCAAAAGAAAGAGTTTTTACATGATTTTTATATTTTAATATGTTTTTTCCGGCTGCACTATAAGGGCAGCCTATTTTCCTCCACTCAAACCCACACACCTGTGATAGCCTACGACTGATCATCCACCCTTGATAAACAATCCGCGATCACATTGTCACATCCAGCAATATGACGGATGTCCAGGTTATACTCCTGCAACATCAAAGACCACCTGGTCAGTCTCATATTGCGATTGTGAAATTGATTCAGGAATCTCAAAGGGTGATGATCAGTGTAGATAACCACGACTGGTCCATAGGCTGGAACATACACCTCGAAGTGCCTGAGCGACAGCACAATCGCCAGTAATTCCTTTTCTATTGTAGAATAGTTCTTTTGTGCAGCATTGAACTTCTTAGAAAAGAAACTTACTGGGTGTTCCACACCTTCATCGTCTGTCTGTAGCAAGACGGCACCAGCCCCTACACCACTAGCATCTGTTGCCAGCTGAAAAGGCCTGTTAAAGTCTGGGGCCCTGAGTATCGGGTGAGTACATAGCAAATGTTTCACCAAAGTGAAAGCCTTTTCACACTCAGGTGCCCACAAAAACTTTTTGTCTTTAGATAACAAATCTGTGAGAGGTGCCAACACCGTTGAGTAACCTTTTATGAAGCGTCTGTAGTAGCCTATCATACCCAAGAATCTCATAATCTGTTTCTTGGTTGTTGGGTGCGGAAATTTATTGATAGCCTGTACCTTGTTCTGAGGAGGGCACACCTGTCCCCTTCCCACTACAAACCCAAGGTACTGCACAGTGGCTTTTACGAAGTCACACTTTGCCAAATTTACTACCAGACCTGCTTCACTAAGTTTCCGGAACAAGGTCTCAAGGTGCTCACAATGGCTCTCAAAGTCGTCATCATAAATGATTACATCGTCCAAATATACGGTGCAATTCGGAATGTCCTTTACAATTTCATTCATCAGGTTCTGAAACGTTGCTGGTGCATTCTTAAGTCCGTAAGGCATAACATTGCACCGGTAGGTACTCCTGTCCACAACAAAACCACATACCTCTTTAGCACGCTCGGACAAAGGTACTTGCCAGTAACCTTTTACTAAATCTACTTTAGACAAAAAACGAGCATTACCAATTTTGTCAACCCTATCATCAACCCGAGGAAGAGGATATGGGTTAGTTGGAGTCAAACCGTTTAACCTACGGAAATCAATACAAAAGCGTACCTTGCCATCTGGCTTAGGCTGCAGTGTTACGGGGGAAGTCCACTTAACTGTGCCTTTCTCTATCAACTCTCTACCGAGCATATACTCCAACTCATCCCTCAGAGCTGGTAGTTTTATGGGGGGCTCATGGTACGGGATTGACTTAAAGGGTATATAGTCCCCCACATCAACATCATGCATAGCCTGAGTAGTGAGGCCTGGGTGTTCAGCAAATACAGTGGGGTATGAACCGAACAACTGACGGATAGCATCAAACTGCGGCTCAGGCAAATGAGCTATAGCCTCGTCAGCCCTTAGGCTCGAGTTCCCCGCCCACTGATCCGCTGAAACATGTTGATCCCAGCTATCCTCCTCTGAAGCTTGACTGTCCCCCTCTCCTTCTCCACCACGGCCGCAACAAGCCAACACAGGGACAGTGAGAGGCTCAGAGGGGTGCCTCACATACTCTTTAATAAGGTTCACGTGACATAACTGGTTATTTTTCCTCCTGTCTGGAGTGGCAACAAAGTAATCTAAGTCTGAAATTTTTTCTACAATTTTATAAGGTCCAGTGTACTTCGCAGAGAGGGGGTTACCAACCAAAGGCAACAAAATTAATACCTCTTGTCCTACAGTGAACTTCCGGAGCCTCACTTTGCGATCATACCTGTCCTTCATCAAAGCTTGTGATTCTGTCAAATTTCTACCTGCCATCTCCAGACTCTTAAGCATGCGCTCACGGCTTTCAAGCACATACTTTAATAATGGACAAGGCTGCACAGTCCCCTCCCAAATTTCTTTCAGCATGTTAAGGGGGCCCCTGACACGGTGTCCAAAAATCAGCTCGTTTGGACTAAATCCCAGGCTCTCACTAGGTACCTCCCGAGCAGCAAACAGCACATAAGGCAATCCAAGATCCCAATCCATACCGTTGTCAGCACAATAACACCTGAGCATGCTTTTAAGTGTAGCATGCCACCGCTCAAGCACCCCTTGACTCTCAGGGTGATACGCTGACGATACTACTGCTCGTATCCCATGCTGTTGCATTGTTTGCTTGAACATGTTGGAGGTGAAATTAGATCCCTGATCAGACTGAATCTCCTCCGGGTACCCATACCTTGAGAAGTACCACAACAAGTTACTGACTACCGTCTTAGCCATTCCATTTTTCATAGGGTATGCATCGGGGTATCTAGTGGCAACATCCATTATGGTTAACAAAAATTTATTTCCAGCCTTAGTGGCAGGGAGTGGACCAACCATGTCAACAATAATTTTACTAAAGGGTGGCCCAATCACAGGAATAGGGTGTAACGGAGCCTTAGGAATAACTTGGTTCTGTTTCCCGACACGTTGACAAATATCACATGAGTTTATCCATGACTGCACATGAGACTTCATCCCCGGCCACCAAAACAATTTCCCCAAAGCCGCCACCGTTTTCTTGGCACCCAAATGTCCTGATAATGGAGAATCATGAGCCAACCTAAGCAAACTTTCCCTGCAGCCCTCTGGCACGACCAGCTGGTCAACTGTACCTGATCCGCCCTCCCAGTTCCTTTTAGGATCTTGATATCGGGGGTATAAAATTCCATTAACGAAAAAAAAATCCCCTGCCTTTGCATCCCTATCTTCTTCTAACTCCACAGCCCCATTGGTACACTGCAAAACCTCTGGATCCTCTAATTGCAACTTTCGAATGTCTGTGGGAGCCAACATGTCTAACTGCTTGGTCAACAACTCATGCCCTCCCCCAACATCCAACTTAGACATCCGGTTTTCTCGCTGCAGGTAACGGTGCTGTCTCTGAGTCTCTGCCTCCTCCACTACTTTATCAACTGTCTTAGGCACTGGAGTTACAACAGACTCGGTCAAAGGTCCTGCTATTGGGTCTTTTGGGAGAGCCACTGGTTCTAAACTCTTCAAACTTTTCCCAGCCTTCCGCTTCTCCTTAATTCCCTTCCTCCGCTGTTCTGTGGCCTGTGAAATAGGCTGTGATACCTTAAATGCTTGGGAACGAGTTACCACACACGCCATCTGTTGGCATCGACAACTCACCACCCACTCTTGTTCCTCCCTACTCACGTCGGCCGGCCTCTCGGCAACGACTAAGGGTGGAACTTCTAAAGTAGGCACCGCAAAGTCGTTGCCGAGAAGAAGGTTGACGCCCTCCACTGGCAATTTCTCAACGATCCCAACATCTAAGTCCTTAATCACACCATCAACTTCCAGCTCCACACGAACCAACGGGTATGACCTGGTCGCATTAATACCCTGAACAACAACCACCCGTGCCGCATTAATTGGTCGCCCCCGTGAAATTCTTCAAAAGTGTCTGTGAAGCTCCAGTATCACGCAAAACTTCCACCTTATGCTGGCAACCCGCCCAACTTACCCTACCGGTCCCTCTATGGGCGCAAAAGACATCACGGACAGGGAACGAGCCTTCCTGAGTCTTATACATAGCCTGTGACCCTGCCGCTGGCAAACTACCTTGGGTAAATCCAGACGACATTTCAGCCACACCTATGCTGCGCACCAAAGACACGGCTGCAGTTGGCGGCTTACTAGGACAAGATTTTGCATAATGCCCCTTCTTTCTACAATGAAAACATTCCACTTCCCCTATCGGTCTCTTCTGATAAGGGGCGGAGTTCTGACCCTTCTGTAATGGGACGGCTGTAGTCTTTGGTTCAGTCCTGGTATCTTGGCTTTTAAACTGAGGTTTATATCTATAGTGATTGTCCTGAGCTCGAGGGTTTGGAGTATCGCGCCCCTTGGGAACTGCATCAACACGCTTTACAGATTCACATCCCCTGATTAGCGACAACCTGAGGTCAGCCATCTCAGCTGCCTCTTGAAGAGTTCTTGGGTTCTTTTCTTTAATAGTTAAAGTAATTTCTGCACCAGTACACTTATAAAACTGCTCGAGCAGAAACAGCTCAGTCAACTGTTCTGCCGTCTCAGCTTTCTCAGAACGTGTCCAGTTTTTAAGTGCATCTTTTAAGTCCCGGGCATGTTCAAGAAAGGTCGCCTCCCTAGTCTTTGTAACACCCCGAAACTTCAATCGATATGTTTCCGGTTGCAACTCGTATGCCCGTAGGACAGCTCTCTTCAATTCTGGGTAGTCAATGCAAGACTCTAAAGGCAGTGCATCATAAGCCTTCAGACCCTTACCCGTAAGTCTTGAGGAGACTAGAGCTGCCCACTTCTCTTCAGGCCAATTATGCTCCCTACACTTCTTCTCAAAACGATTAAAACATTCTGTGACTTCAGTTTCACTAAATACCAGCACCAATCTGACTAAGTGGGCCAAGGACTGTTCTCTTACTTGGCCCTCATGGCCCATCCGAGTCCCTGTCGACTCTGCACGAGTCTTATCTAAATCTAATTTAGCACAATATTTCTCCGAGTCGTACCTAAGCTCAGCCTCATGCCTCCTAACCTCAATCTCATGCCTCCTCGTCTCATCCTCCTGCCTCCTGGTTTCATCCTCCTGCTTCCTAGTCTCATTTTCCTGCTTCCTAGCCTCAATCTTAGCAAGCTCAAGTCTAAATACCATATCTGGAGACAGGCAGGAAGAGGGAGCTGCCACTACTGAAGGAGGGGGGGCAAAAACTGGGGAACCACCACGTGCACCACCCGAGGGCACTCCAATCTGCCAATTTTCATCCCTCTGTGGGAGAGTGCTAACCTCCGGTAACTGAGTGGACGGCACTGTGGGAGTCGAGTGAGAGGGGATCTGGGGAGGAACCCCCCCAAACGCCCTCTCCTCCGAAACCCCATGTCGCCCACGCAACACCCAGGAAATCAGCTCCCCCTTGGACATCCCTGCTACATTGGAAATGCCCAAAACCTTGGCTATCAGGTGCAAGCCACAAACATCCACCCCAGTCAGCCTCTCCTCCGTCACGTGGTACCGCTTACTCACAAAAACTCTAGCATCCTCCTCACTGGTTACTAACGGCACACCTTCAAATGACATCTCTCGCTCATTGTCAGTGCTAATGCACGACATACTGAAGTCCACAACAAAATTCTCGAGACAAAAGTGTTAAACTTCCTATGCAAGCACTAATTACTAAATTAACTGGAGTCTCTTAAATGCTTTACTAATTGCCAAACCAAAAAAATATTCTTCAATATGCACGCTAAAATACAAACAAACAAATGTTGTACAACTCTGCAAACATTTATACTGTTCACAAAATCCTAAGCAAGGTCGCCATTTGTTACGAACTGGCACTCGGGTACACAAGGGCTCTCAATCAGGATTCGAATACGGCTCGCTGCCACAACGGAAACACACGATCCCAACCCCTGAGTACTGCCAGCCGAACAAAAAACACCAATACCCTCCAGAGTTCAATCTGCTATAACGGGGTATACAAGAACTCGGTACTAGTGTTCAACAACAGACTAATAAAGAGACAGGAATTATCTAGTCTGGTCAACAATCAAACAATGAAGTAAGAAACAACAACACAAAAGAATAGTGTTGGCCGAAGCCGAAGTAATCCACCCTTGACTATGAACTTAAGAAGTCCACCACCCTCTACTTCGGATCGGCCACTATTACGTTACGTTAATTAATAGTCCTTAAGCATCGAGCAAGAATCTTCTGAAAAAGTTAGATGCTTCTCGGATGCTCGTAAGAAGTACGTAACTGATTTTGAACAGTAATTCAATAAGCAAAAACACTGGCAATTAAATACTATTAAAGGCTTAAATTGGCATAAGAATAATTAAAAGAATATGCAATAGTAAATTGGCAAACATTAAAAGGAAGTACTCCGCAAATGCAACGGCAATAGTCTACTCGGATTGTGCTCGTGGGCCACTAATCACTAAAGTAGCCAAGCTTGCAACACATGAAATCAATAGTGCATAAACAATATCATACATAAGGAAAGCTTCAATACTATTCTGTATCTACTAATCGAGTAAAGTCTAGCTGGGGTACTGTGGGCAAAAGGTAGCAGTGACTGAGCAAAACCGGCTCGTAGCCTAGCAAAGTCCTCACGACTGTTTAAAGTATTATGTTAAAACTAACAAGTGCACTTTGAGAAATCTAGATCCCTTGTATCTGGTTTTCTCCCGGCTCCTTGACAAAGTAAAAACAAACTGTTAATAAAATACAGGGTGGTTAGGCTCTTGCCCTCACGCACTGTAAATTATAAACTCAACACAGTCAGCCGCGAAGACAACCTAGGCTTCACTGAACCGAAACGAGTGTGCAGGTTTATCGCTTAACCACTGCATCAAACAACAACTCGTAACACAGAAAAGCCTTACCCCAGTCTAGCATTACCTAGACCAGCAGAAAACAGGAATAATAATAATAACACACAGGGAAATGCATATACAAGTGCAACAAACATAAATCAATCCTATTCTAAGTCAACCCTTCCAAAATAGGCTAGCTAATAGGCAAGTGTCTCGTGAGAACTCAAGCGATAATACGTTGGCTGACTAGCTCTGCACCAACGGGACCATGGAAGTTAAACAGGGCAGGGAAAAGAGGAAATAAGAATGTAAGGTAGTAGAGAAAGTTCCCATCAGTCAGAAGAATATAAATAGTTAGCAAGGGAAATGAGAAGTCGCTCTGCCTAATGAGTTCTGATGAAAAAATGGCTAGACTTCCCTTTTATACCAGGCCCTCTAGTGAGCCCAACGTGAACTACTAAGGACCGCCCACTGACAACCATTACGTAATTTCTCTCTCTCCTCTGGGATACACAAAGGCTCCCCTAGCACTGAGGGAGGGAGGAGTGCTAGTGAGTTAGGCCTACCTCCTGCCTGGTGTACCCACTGACACCTAACTGTGGCTGATTCTCTTCCCATCATTACAAATAAGTTTTACACACAATACTTATAACTAATGATATAAAATAGAACTCGTTGACTCAGATGAAAACAAAATTCATATTCATAATACTTATAGTACAACGGCTCACACGAACTAAGTTAGGAAACTCTACATAGACTACAGCCAAAGTTCCTGCCCTGACGATCCTAGCGAGAGTGGGGCATGACTAGGCGTTCTGTACAGCATGCTCACACGTGGACATGCGTCACAACGGTCATCTGTGGTACCAGTGTCCTAAGTATCCTAAGGCTACACAGAAGATTGGCCAGGCTAAATCAATTAAATTATGTACCAGCTGTCTGGCAAGAGACCACTTCAACAGTAATTGCACCAATTCCTACATCAAACCTTGTAAGTATTGCAAGGGGAAACATTGGTTTTCCCTTTGCACCCAGTCTGATCGGCACGACGGCAAAGAAAAGGGGAGAACCCCCAAAGAGTCACATGAGAAAGGTAAGAGCGAGGGTGATAAAGTATCTGCCATGTCCATTGCTTCTCGAGAATGTCAATTGCTTCCTACTATGATGCTGCCAGTAGTGGGGAGTAATAATAATACTATAATGATGCGCACTTTACTTGACCAGTGCTCACAGAGGCCATTCGTTCTGCGGTCATCATTACCCCAGCTCAAGTGTACCAGCAAGGGTCAAGAGAATTTGCGTCTCCATGGTTTCACTGGTGAAATAGATTCCAGTGACTATGATATAGTGGAGATTTCCTATGTTTATAGAAGAAAGGTATGTCCCATCAAGGCTGTTGTGGTTGACACACTACCCAGTTTCTATATAGCATCAGAGATTCAACCACATTTGAAATATCTCAGAAGCAAGGGTTATAAACTGGCTGATGATCAACTCTCTGCTAACAATGGTATTATGCTACTGGTCGGAGCTGATTATTACTACGACCTGGTTCACTCTGGATATCGGCGGGTAGATAAGCTAATAATGCTCCCCACGATCCAAGGGTATGCCATTTCTGGATCCTATGCCACTTCCTCTCAAGATACACAGGTGGAGGTGGTTACGGTCCTCAAGGTAGCAGTAAGCCCCATAGAAAAATATATTAGGCCAAATGTGCCTGATAATACATGTACTGATATAGATAAGCTATGGGACTTGGACAATATTGGAATTGACCCACATGAAGTTGGTCGTGAGTCCAAGCTAGCATTAAGCTCGTATGAAGAGACTGTAACGTATGACTCTGGCAGGGGTCAGTATGTGGTACGGCTCCCTTGGAATGATAACAAGACAAAATTACCTACTAATTTCCATCTAGCACTTGGTAGATTACGTGGCCTTCAGAAGCAGTTTGTCAAGGATCCAAATTATTGCGAGACTTATGCGGCAGTACTAAACGAGCAGGTACAATGTGGATTTGTGAAAAGAGTAGATCTCAGTGAGTATGGGGATAACATCCATTACCTTGCTCACGATGGGATTAAAAAGGACAGTTCCACCACTCCTGTTCGTATTGTGTATGATTGCTCTGCTAAATCCAGTGATCGCTCCTATAGCCTGAATAATTGTCTGTACACGGGTCCGTCCCTGGTCTCTGATCTCGCGCAAATTATGTTGCGCTTCAGATGTCATAAGCTTGCATGGGTCGCCGATATTGAGAAGGCCTTCCTGATGCTTCAACTCCATCGTGAAGACAGGGACTCGACAAGATTTTTATGGCCACGGGACCCAATGGATCTAGATTCAGAGTATCTGGTCTACAGGTTCAGAGTCGTCTTATTCGGGGCAACCTGTTCCCAGTTCATTCTCAACGCTACTATCTTGCGACATCTTGAGGAGGCTGGACTAGATCCTGACTTCAAGAATGAGATCAAGCAGGGGATCTCTGTGGATAATCTTCAAGGCACTGGAGACAATGAAGATTTATTGCTCCAGAGATGCTGGGAGATCCGCGATATATTTGCTAAGGCTCATTTATACTTAAGAGAATGGGCCACTAATAGTGATCTTTTGAAAGGTCAATTTGCTTCTGACGGTGTAGCTACTGAGAATAGTGAGATGAAGTTTTTAGGCCACAAATGGGACACTACCACAGATTGTATATCCTTCTGTCACACCCCATGCGGCAGTGAGCTTATGACCAAGCGAAACTGCTTAAGCTTGTCAGCGAGGTTGTTTGATCCCCTAGGTTTTTTGCTGCCTGTAACTATCCGTGCTCGTATGTTTTTACAGCAACTGTGGCGGCTAAAACTAGATTGGGACACGCCCCTCCCGACTGAGTTACAAGATACTTGGCGGTTGATTCGGTCGGACCTTTCCACATGTTGCAAGGTCCAACTTAATCGTCAGGTTATTAATGGTCAACAGGTGGATCTACATGCCTTTTCTGATGCTAGTAATAGTGCGTACGGTACTGCCATATACATATGCAATGGTAGTGAAGCGATGCTGGCTATAGCGAAGGCCAAATTAGCCCCTATAAAGAAGATTACAGTTCCTAAATTAGAACTTACTGCATTGCTTCTGTCTGCTCATCTAATAAAGTTTACACTGGATGCTTATGCAGACATACTACAGATTAATAACGTCTATGTCTGGAGCAACAGTCAAATAGCACTTTCATGGGTACACAGCCAGAAGGTGTTACCTGTTTATGTTTCTAATTGCACTGATGAGATACATAACTTAGTTCCTACAGCTAAATTTCGCTATGTGAGCACCAGGGATAACCCCAGTGACATAATTTCCCGGGGGATAAAGGCGCAACAGTTTATGTCTTCCTCTATTTGGTGGCATGGACCTCCATGGCTTATATCTCCAACTGAATGGCCTCAGGATTTCAGGGAATGCATATCTGATCCTTCAAGTCGGCCCCAAGATGATGTGTTAAGTAGTTCGAATGTGAGTAATACACATCAGGATAACAAGTTGGTAGAGTGGGAACGTTACGGCAGCTATGATCAAGTAATACGGGTATTTGCATGGATATACCGTTTCATTAACAACATGAGAAGTCGGGCTCACGGGTCTTTCCTTAGTGATGATTCGAAGCATATCAGACTCCATGAATTGAGATCAGCAGAAGCGAAACTAATATGTTTAGTACAAAGGGAATCTTATCCTACTTAACATCAAATCCTGAGCAAGGAGTCATAAAAAATATAAAAATCAAGGCCAAACCCTCTAACTTAATGAGGTAGCTAAGATTATACTGTATATGGAAGGAGGCATAATTAAGTGGAGAGGCAGGATACAAAAGGCGGACATTATTGATTCTGCGAAATATCCTGTCCTCCTTAGCTCCTCTCATTTGATTACCAAACTGTTGATTCGCCAGTGCCATCGGAGCTGCCTACATTTTGGCGTAAATTATGTTCTGGCGTATATGCGACAACGTTGGTGGATCCCTAAGATGCGACAAGCAATTAAAGGGATCCACAATAGCTGTACTATCTGTAAAAGATTACAGGGTAAGCCTTACTCCGCAGTTGATCTACCTCCCTTGCCTGAGTTCAGGGTACAAAGGACTGAACCATTTCAGGTAACCGGGGTAGACTACACCGGAGCGATTCATGTTAGAGAATCGCCCGGTAATATCATAAAGGTATATGCCGTTCTATTCACATGTGCGGTAACAGAGCGATTCATATTGAATTGATTGACGACCTATCCAGTGAGGGTTTTTTGCATACTCTAAGACGCTTTGCAGGCCGCAATGGTTTCCCTCAAATTATTATGAGCGATAATGTGACTTGTTTTGTCGGGGCCTCTAAATATCTCCAGAGTTTAATGGATGACCCGCAGGTTGTGGCTACCCTCACTGGAGAGGGTTGTCAGTGGAGATTTATACCAGCACGTGCACCATGGTTCAGGGCGATTTGGGAGAGAACAATCGGTATCATCAAATCTGCCATGAAGAAGGTATTAGGAAGGGCACTGGTGACCAGACGGGAGTTGCAAACCATCTTAATAGAAATTGAGATGTCAGTCAAGGACAGGCCCTTGACCTATACCTCGGCAGATGTTGATGACCTCTTACCCATTTCGCCTTCTATGCTAACACGTGGACGAACCCTTAATACCTTTCCTAGATCGTCCGTAAATGACGAAGATCTGCATGACCCTACGTTCGGCAATGCTGACGCCTCACGTCGTCGCTTCCAGTATATAAACAAGGTGTCCGACGATCTGTGGGAACGGTGGACCCAAGAATATTTGCTGTCTCTTCGCGAGCGTCACTCTAATAAGATCAAAGGGACGAATCAACGATGGCCTCGTATCGGGGATATCATCCTGATTCATGATGAGCGTCCTAGGTTATTTTGGAAGCTTGGGAGGATTATCGATTTGTTCCAGGGCATTGATGGTCTTGTTGTTGTTGTTGCTGTTCCCCAAGCTGCCTGGCCGAACAGCCCCAAGGCCCCGAGCAAGGCCAAGGCCATAACCGAGCGCCCCCACAGAACCCTCCCTGCCGACCACAATAAAGCCTGGGTGACCGAAGCCACTCCATGGCGGGGAGCTGGGGAGGGTGAGGAAACGCCCGGGAAACCATAATTCATAACTTCATAATTGCTGAGGCACCCAGGGCCCTGTGCCCCTCAGCAATTATGAAGAGAAAGTTGATGGTCTTATAAGGGTTGCTAGAATACAAACTTCGACTGGAGTTACTACTCGCCCAGTCGTAAGGTTATATCCCTTGGAGCAGGATGTAGAACTGCCGGATGATCCTGGCGTCTCTACTGGTACCCCTCCGCGGGAGAGTGCTGGTGACAGTGCTCCTCAAGGTGGGGCAGCTGATGATGAGAAGGATGATCCTCCTCAGGCTTCAGGTGGCGCTCGTCCCAAAAGGAGGGCGGCTATGAGTTCCGTGGATCTTTGGAGATCAAAGATCAAACAAGGTGATCTTTGACTTCGATGTCCTTTTTTTTTGTTCTCTGTATATAGCTCCAGTATATCATTTTTGGTGGCGGGCAATATGTCGGGAATAGGGTAATGATCCCGACAGTTTTAGGTCCAATAGGACATTTGAATTTGGCGGTATCGTATCGCATGTACGATTTCGGCTGGTTCTTTGTGTATTGTAGTTTATTCTTAAGTATAGGTTAAATATTAACTGTAATGTATAAATATCTACATCAGCTCTCGATGTATCATGAAACTATGTTATGGGTTATAATTATTATGAGCCGGCAGCCATATGTAATTTCGCGAAGCGATCGGACGCCTGCCCTTTAGTCTCTCAATCAACACCATACAGCCAACATCTCCCCCCCCCTCCCGGCTCTGACTCAACCCACATTTCACCATGTGCTACAAATATTAATCTATAACAACAGTCCTACATCACCAGTCCTCTAAGCTAAGTTCATTGTATTGATATTGTATTATGTGAACATTCCTACATGTCATGCAATTGAATGAGACGTGTGTGGGGGACTGGATTACACCCATCGACTACGTCATTGGTAATTATATTATAACTATTTGTTGGGATATTTCATGTACCAGTGATATGCAATTTAACCTCTTTATCTAAATTTAAATAGTTAAAATCGAGTGCAAATGGCCGGGATCGCAGCGGGCCAGACAGCCGACTCCCAGGGCTTACCGCCGCCCATTAACTCATGTTCCCTGTGTTCTCAAGAGGCCGGCAGTGTAGCCAGTAGTGAGCATAGCTGGGAAAAATATGCCGAAATACGCTAAACTCCCATGTTACTGGCATCACTGTATGAGAACCACGAGTGCTATGTAGCTCGTTCTGGTCTCATTTTGAAGCTTTTAGCGCCTATTTTTTTGCTAAATAATTTTTTTTCATGCAGATACTTGATTGATCATTCAGGACGGCCTGAATATGCCCAAAATAGCCCAAAACACCCCGCTAGACAAGGGTTAATATTCGTATTGTGTATGTTCCCCTAATGTTCTTTTTCCCAAAACACCACCATTCACCCATCCTCACCCTTTTTGTTGACAAACTTACGGAGGCTCTCACCCGTAAATATGTAAAATAGTGACAACACAATATTTTCCAGGGCGCCTGGGGTAATGCAAAATAACCCCTTAAAAGGTAAAGAGAGATATATTAAGCAGGTTGTGTGCTGAATTCAATATGACGTACCGTTACAAAGAACATCAAATGACAGCTAAAGGACATCTAAGGACGTCCAGGAAATATTGGTTCCTCTGGCCTCTGTTGATTATTTCTTCACGGCTGAGGAATTTGCATAACCAGGAGGAGACACAGAGGGCTGAAGGTTGGCGATGTGTGTGTGTGGAGGGAAGGATCAGGTCGGACTTTAGGGCTGAGGCAAGGATGAGAGAACTAGGCCGAATGGAAAGATGGAATAGGATTTACGGTGGACGCGATAGAGCAGAACATAGGTAGATAGGCGTGAGGATTCTGAGAGCTTTGTATAAAATACATGTGAAATGAATACGTGGATTTGTCTTAGCTGGACATTTTTACACCATGAGTAGGATATAATCGAGGGAAAATATTTAATATTTAGAAGTAACAAGAATGGCAAGATACAGCAGAACCTCTGGAAAAAGAAAAAAGCGATTCTGATAGTTTTGTTGAACAGAATGGTGAACCGTGTGTGTGGGGGGGGGGGGGGGGGAGGGTGCATGGTATATATGATAAAACAATGCAATTTGTTAAAGTAAAATACATTTAGGAAATATCAAAGATAATTAAGATGACCAACACTGAGCAGAACAACTATGAAATTAAATGTTGACTCCATACTGCTTGTTCATAAAAACAAAATAGAAGGGATTTGACAGAAAGAAATGTAACGCAACTAACACTGTGAAATCGAGACGGTAAATATGCCATATGGACACACAAGTAATGTACATACAATATAATTTATGAAACGATATAGAAAATGTATGGCATTTAATAATTCAATACCGAGTATTGATGGTGAAATAAAGAAACGGACCCTTTGAAGGTGGAAATATATTTGGAACAGAAACGTCAACGAGAAAAGTACAAACACATGTAGGTAAAGCAAAGTATGAGAGAGTTCGTAGAGGAAGATGATTGAGAATATGGCAAAGCATACATACTCGTAAACAAATATACTAAATAAATATATACATTAATAAATGGATAAATATATACATTAATAAATGGATCAATATATACATAAATAAATGGATAAATATATACATTAATAAATGGATAAATATATACATAAATAAATGGATAAATATATACATTAATAAATGGATAAATATATACATTAATAAATGGATCAATATATACATAAATAAATGGATAAATATATACATTAATAAATGGATAAATATATACATAAATAAATGGATAAATATATACATTAATAAATGGATAAATATATACATAAATAAATGGATAAATATATACATAAATAAATACAATAAAACGTGGATGGCCAATAAGTGCAAAATTAGCTCGTGAATGAAAAGGTAACGTGCACATTAAATACACTGAACGTAAACATATGGATAATAAAGCTAAAGGAAACTAGCATATAACAGGTACGGTAATATAGACGGGGACAATGGTATATCAAACAGGAACAGGTATAGAACGTAAATGTAAACAGTGGGAGAGGGAAGGATATGAGGGGGAGAATATTTGGACGATAATGGAAACATAATACAAATGAAGAACATTGCGGTATGCAGAAAATAGTGGGAAATTACGTACCGATAATGATTGTGGATATTTTAAAACACAATGGTTAGTCTCTAAGAAAGCCATATGGACATATGAGTACAATGTAAGTAAAACATATCTCTCTACCACCCGACCCATCTCATCCATATTTATACCTATATTAACCGTGGAGTTTTCCGTTATTCTTATGCTCATGATTGCTTATATATACTCTATTATTCTCGAATAGCTATATTCTGTTAGAAAACCACACTACCAATGGCTTTATATAATTATATTTATCTATAGACATTTGTTCTCAATTGTACGGATTTCATTGTCTTGTATTCATCTTCATGTACCCAGTATATATTTGTCGCACATACTTGAATGCCATTATTTATATTGACTTAACTCGCTGTCCGATGATTATTGAATGTTCAGTCAATTCTCCTCGTAATCATATGAAGGATTAATATTGGCATCAATAATTTAGCAATGTGACATTTATTGCCTGCACATAACCACTACCCATCGGATAACATAAAGACATCAGTTCAACAGCACATTCCATTGAATATTCAGGAACACCAAGTATTGCAGAGTTTCAATATCTTTATTACTGCTCATGCAATCACGAGGACACTTATTTCATAATTTCCAACACCAAGCCATTGTTACCATAGTTTCAAGGGAAAACAATAGATTCAAATTGTTTCACGGAATCTAAGTTACTTTCACTTTAAATTCTGCATTCCATTTGAACTATTATGTGATGCCTTCTAATTTGAATCCGCGCTACATTAAATCTGCAAATGTACATTTCATATTCAAATCTACTCACTACTCTCTCTGTTCATCTAATTGTTAATTGATTGCATAAACATATTTATCAGAACCAATAACTAGTTCTATGGTTATGTATATTTTGGCATCAAACTGCTGAAAAATAACACCAATAACAAAGTGTATTGGTGAAGGTATGATAATTTGAGGGGAGGGGAGAAATTAGAATATATATTTGAAATTCAAAGAGCTGGAGGTGCATATATTGATGAAAGCATGACCTAATAAAATAGATCCAATGAGAGAGAAACGGAAATTAAAATTAAAAACGAAATAATTCAGAAAGACATATTTTTACGCATCTATTTATTAAAGTTTCGGTATTTCAGTAATTTTCAAAGCAAGTATACGGATTCATTTTGAGAGACGACATGTGTAAGACAAACAATTTAGTAGGTGTGAGTAAATTGGAAGTAATTTGTTGATCGTTCTTTGCAATGAAGATTAATTGTGTTAGTGTTGCCGGCTCTCAAATGTTAACTGTGTCCGTGTTGGCTAGTGTCATGCTATTTACTGAAAATATGACACACTGTTCCAGGTTCCTGTATAATCACTAACTAGTATGCTCGAGAGAGAGAGAGAGAGAGAGAGAGAGAGATTAATTATTGCCAAGCTCGTAAACTTCCGCTACCCACGGCTGATTTGAGGTGATCTCCATGAATTTGATGAATAATTTGCGTTGAAGATAACATTATAAATTTTCGAAAAAGTTTGGAATTTTCATATAACATTCGAATTAGGTCAAGACTCTTGTTTCAGTTTCTCTCATATTTTAATATTTATTTCTGACGGTGTTCATTTATTTAGATTCCATGGAAGTCTTATAGATCTTGTATATAGATAATTGTCTTCCACTTCATTTATTAAAGATGGTTTACAAAATGGATAATAAAAGAATGCAAATTTTGTGTTAATATAATAAAGATAACATATAGTACAGCAAGGTCTTTATGGTAGTATACAAAATTAATGTATCTATCTATCTATCTATTGCCTGACGCCGTGATCCCCGAAGGGGTGGCCACGAACGAACCGCCCCCATGCACCTCTGTCCCCAGTCAGTCGACGCCCCTCCCCCCAACCAGCACCGCCTTCATTCATGTAGTTCCTCACTCCATCCTTCCACCTCATATTCGGTCTACCTCTCCCCCTCTGTCCCTCCACCTCGCTCTCGTACACCCTCTTAGTCATTCTCTCGCTTTCCATACGTTCCATATGGCCGAACCATCTCAAGTTGTTCCTTTTCACACTTTCCAGCACATCTACCTCCACACCACACCTCCTTCTTACTTCCTCATTAGTCTGTCTATCCCTCCATGTATTTCCGCACGCACTCCTTAAGTAATTCATTTCCACTGCTCTCACTCTTGGTCCGAGTCTCTCAACCAACGTCCATGCTTCGCTTCCGTAAGTCAGTGTCGGGATTACCACACTGTCATGCAAGGACTTCTTCACTTCCATACTGACCACCCTATTTCTTGTTACTGCTTTTAGCGTTCCTACAACCCTCTTCCCCTGTTGTACCCTCTCCCGCACCTCTTCATCCATAGTCCCATCTTTACTCAACACACTGCCCAGATACTTAAAAGAGTTGACGATCTCCATAGCCTGACCGTTCAGCTTCACCTCACACTCTGTGACTTCACCCCTTTCGAAGACCATAACCTTGCTCTTCCCCGTATTTACCTTCAAATTCCGTTTTTCGCACACTGTTCCAAACTCATTTACCAGACCCTGCAACTCCCATTCATTATCACTCATCAGAACTGTATCATCCGCAAACAGCAGTATTGGTAGCTTCCACTCAATTCCCTCCCTTTTCAGCGATACACCAACATCCACTGCTCTTGATAGTATTTCTTTCATAACTCCATCCATATATACAGTAAACAACCACGGGGACATCACACACGCCTGTTTCAAACCAACATTCAGGTCAAAGAACTCGCTCTGCTCACTCTCCACACGTACTGCCACCTTTGCACCCTCATACATGCTCTTCACTGCTTTCAGCAACTTGCCCTCTACTCCGTATATTCTAAGTACTTTCCACAAACCTTCTCTATCCACCTTGTCATATGCCTTCTCCAAGTCCATAAAGGCAACATACACCTTTTGTTTCTTCTCCAGATACTTCTCCACAACACAATTCAGGGTAAAAATCTGATCTACACATCCTCTTCCCTTCCTAAAGCCTCCCTGCTCGTCGCCTATCCATTTCTCCGTTCTCACTCTCACTCTCTCAATCACTACCCTACTGTATACCTTCCCTACTATGCTTAGAAGACATATTCCTCGGTGGTTACCACACACTCCTCTTTCCCCTTTGCCCTTATATAGGGGGACTATTATGCCAGTCTTCCAATCATCGGGTGCACTCCCCTTCTCCCATGCTAGTTTGCACATTTTCCATACCCATTCTATCACTATCTCACCACCATACCTCAACATTTCCCCACACACTCCATCTGTTCCTGGTGCTTTCCCCAACTTCACTCTTTTCATGGCTTCCCACACTTCTGACCTCCTGATCCCCACCTCCTCCTCCACTACTTCTCTTCTTCTCCCTCCCATACCATATCCAGCTATGTTTGCTGGCTCTTCATTCCTTTCATTTAGCAACTCACTGAAGTACTCCCTCCATCTTTCGACTCTCTCTTGCTTCTCGGCTAGCATTCTCCCATTCTTATCTTTCACACCCTTACTGTTTCCCTTGCTACCTTCCCTAACTTTCTTGACTTCTTTCCAAAACAGTTTCTTACTCTCCCTCCATTTTACACTCAGATTCCTTCCAAATTCCTCATCTACTCTTCTCTTACTTTCCTTCACTACTCTCTTCACCACCCTCTTACTCTCCACATACCTCGCTCGTTTCTGTCTCTCGGAATCTTCATTCCCTCTACTACCCAACCACTCTCTATATGCTTTCTTCTTTTCTTCCACAGCTATTCTTACCTCTTCTGTCCACCATGCTGTACCTTTCACTCCCCTCCCTCTTCTCCTCACTCCACACACCTCCTCACATGCTGCACAGATCTCATCCTTAAACACCTTGCTCATCTCCTCCACTTCCTCCATAACTTCCAGGTCGAACCCACCTAGTCGTCTTTCCACTGCTCTCCTGTACTCCTCCCTGACTTCCTCCTCCTGCAACCTCTCCACCCTCCTCACCATTCCACCCTCCTCTCGCCTCCCTCCCGCTCTCCTCACCCACTTCTTTTGTATCCTAACCTTAGCTACCACTACATAATGATCAGACAGACCCCCTCCAATACCCCTATACACCCTAGCATCCATCACAGATTTCTTCATTCGTTCATCCACACATACATAATCAATCAATGACTTTCGTTCCACCACTGTCTTATCCTTCATCGTCAACATCCGTTTCCACGTGTACCTGTGGATCATTCTGTGTCGGAAGAAGGTGTTGGCTATCCACAGCCTCCTCCCCACACATACGTCCACAAGTGCACTACCATTCCCATTCACCTCTGATGGTACCCCCCACCCTCCCACCACTCCCTCAACTTTCCTATCACCCACCTTACCATTCATATCCCCAATCAGAAATATTCTTTCGTTCTTGTCAAACTTCTCCAGGCACGCCTCCACATTCATCCAGAACTCCTCTTTCTTTCTTTCAAGTATATCCTCTGTCAGGGCATACACGCATACAATCACCCACGTTTGTATTCCTACTTTCATTCTCACCCACACAATCCTTGAACCCACAGACCCATACTCTCTTACACATTCCTTCCATTTGCTACTTACAAACAAACATGCACCTTCTCTCGCTGTTCCTTCACTCACTCCAGCACACACACCCATTCCACACTCCCACTCTCTCACATCTGAACCTTTCCATTTGGTCTCTGTCATTCCACATACATCCAGCCTGGCATTCACTAACACTTCCAGAACCTCTCTCTCTTTTGTGCCATCATTCATGCCACGAACATTCCATGTAGCCATTCTCAGAATGTCCGAAGGCATGTCCTTAGTCGGTCGTGGTTCGTCAACGTTGGTTCCGTCCGCATCCAAGGCTGTTCGTTCGTTTTTTTTTGCTTAGATATACTTTCCGGGTGGGAGTCGCAAGCCCACCGACCCAACCTCTTTAATCGCCTCTTACGACACGCAGAAGGCACGTGGGGCATATTCTATTCCCTAACCCCCAGGATCCTCTGAAACTTACTCAAATAATATAATATATAATTTAAAATGTAAACCAAGAATGTTGACTGATCAATTCCTTCTTTTTCAGGTTTGTTGCATCGAATTTGGCGTGAAGAATCATAAGCATGGAACGTAGAGGAGTTAGTGATGTGCCTGACCTAGGACCTGGATTAAAATGCATATTATGTCAACATCCCTGTATAGCTGATGATAGTACGGACAAGACATCTGATACAAAGTGGGAGAATCTAAGGAGCAAGTGTTTTCGGTGGAAGGAACTTGATAAATTTCAGCATGCCTATGCAGCAGTGGAGTGGGACAAGGGGCCTAAAGGCCTGTACATGCATAGTAAATGTTACACCCAGATCAGTAGTAATCGCTATATTCAGCAAGCACAGAATCGTAAACGGAAATCTGAACAGGAAGAAGTTCAAGTATCAACTTCAAGTCAACAACTCCCAGGAAATGTGCCTAAAAAGCTTCGTTCTAGTACTGGAGTGGTTCATGATAGGAATCTCTGTGTGTGGTGTATGAAAGGACCACAAAAAACAAGTAATCCTGGCAAGTCCAAACTTTTGCTGCTGTCAACAGTAGAAGCATGGAACCGGTTCAAGTTGCATACAGTTTGTCTGTCAGATGAGCCTATAAGAGAAAGATTGAATACCCTACTTGCATCTATCCCAGACAGTCGAACGGCGTTTGGATTGGAAATTCGTTATCATCGTGAATGTTGGCGCAATTATGTCAGCAACCCTCTGAAGGAGTCTTTTCCTGATGAAAAAACAGAGCATCTGCAACATGTTAATCTTCGAGAGGCCAAAAATATCTTCTTTCATCATGTCCGTCAAGTTATCTTTGAAGATCATGAAATCCGTACACTGCAAGGTCTTGTAAAGGATTACAAAGGCATTACTTCAAATTATGGTTACTATTCCACAGCAAAGTCCAGTTTCGTGAAGGAAATTCTGATCAAGGAATTTGGAGATGACATAGCATTTCATGAACGAGGTCAGAAGAATGTGAGTGAACTGGTATATGATGCAAGAGCTGCAGGTTCATATCTTGATGCTGCAATAGCCTCTCTAGGTGTAAGTGACGATCAGCTGGTGAAGAATGTAGCTGGGCGACTCAGAGATCAGATCATCAAAACAAAATCTGTTCCTTGGCCTCCATACATACATGAGCTAGAAGAATATGAAGACCTGAATGATCTCCTCTTGAAGCTCATCACTTGGTTAAAGCACCCCACAAAGTCTGAAGTCGATGACAAGCCCCAAGTCAGATCAATTGCATCTATTTTGACCAGCTACATCACTGGAAGACGTACTGCATTTGAGACAAACCTCGGTGTACTGCTACATGGTATGACAAAGAGCAGAGAAATGGTAGACATATTACATAAGGATGGCCTGGGAATCAGTTACAATGATGTGCTTTTGCTTAGAGATTTCTGGGCAGTTACTGACCTGAAGCAGAAGGGTATACAGAAGCAGTTGTCATAGACACTGAAGATACTGATAACTACGTTCAGGCAGCCTATGTGGCTCGGCAAATATCAGGACTCTTGTGCTTGAAACGCAAATCTCAGCTGATAAATGCTCGGTGTTTGTGTAGTGAGGCAATGGCGGAGTCTTTGATCCCACTTTATGTTCTTACCGGATGCGACCATAACTCCGGCTTTTATGGAATAGGCAAGAAAACTATTGTTGACCGTGTAGAAAAATCATCAGAAGCTCGCAACCTCCTTAAAAGTTGTGGCACAATCATCCCAGTCACACAGGAAATCATCAATGACTTACAGAATTTTTTTATCCGGTACATCTATTGTGACACCAAACACAAGACCCTAGCAGAGGTGAGAGCAGCAAAGTGGTCAGTACTCAAGAAAAAGAAGATCAGACTGGTACCTGATTCTGACAGTCTACGACCACACTTAGAGCGCACCAATTTTTTTTTTTTTTTTTTTTTTCTATGTGATTGAGGGAGGCAAAAGGCATAACTGCCTATAGCGAGTGCCTCCCCCATAGTTGAAAGAGTGACAGGGCCAAAATCAAGGGACGTTCGAGCCAAAATGCCTGGACACACAGAGTTTGAAGCAATTTAAGTCATAGGAAGAGGGAAAGACTGATTCTGGGAGAGAGTTCCAGAGCTCAGATGTTGAGTAGAAGAAAGTTTGAGAGTAACGTTTCACTCTTGGGTTGGAGAGTTGCACAGAGTAGGGGTGGGATTGAGTTGCAAGACGGGTACCACGTGCCCTACGTAAAGGAGGTGGTATGCACTGGGATAGCTCTGAGGAACACTGATTATTATAGTAGCGATAGAATAGCGAGAGAGATGCAACATTGCGGCGGAGAGAGAGAGATTGCAGAGAGTTGGTGAGTGGACGGGAGTTAATGATACGAAAGGCCTTCCTTTCAACTTTGTCTAGGAGAGCGGTGTGAGAGGAACCTCCCAACACATGTGAACAATACTCAATACAAGGGCGCACTATGCCCCTGTACAGAGCAAGAAGCTGTGCAGGGGAAAAGAACCCCCTAAGGCGGTTGAGCACACCCAGCTTCTGGGAGGCTGCCTTAGCAAGACTGGTAATATGGTCCTTCCAAATGAGAGCAGAAGAAAAAGAGACACCAAGAATATTGAGAGAAGATGAAGGGTTGATTTTTGTATTGTTGAAGAATAAGGGATAGTCCGCTGGGAGATCCTGACGGGTAGATAGATGGAGAAATTGGGTTTTGGAAGCATTAAAGTTAACAAGGTTTTCTCTGCCCCAATTGGAAATAGTATTTAGATCAGAATTTAAGAGTTCTATGGCTTCATTACGTTTGTCGTTGAGGGATTGCTGGCTGGGGCGTTCTGAAAAACTAATGGAGTAGTGTAAGGTTGAGTCGTCTGCGTATGAATGGATGGGAATTAAGGTACAGTTAAGGAGATCATTTATAAAAATTAGAAAGAGAATAGGAGATAGGACAGAGCCCTGAGGAACACCGGAGTTTATAGGGTGAGGAAGTGAACAATGGCCGTCCACAACCGCAGCTATGGAACGGCCGGAAAGGAAATTAGAGACAAAGGCACAGATGGAGGGATAGAAACCGAAGGAGGGTAGTTTAGAAATTAAAGATTTATGCCAGACTCTATCGAAGGCTTTCGATATGTCTAGTGCAATAGAAAAAGTCTCACCGAAGTCCCGAAAGGAGGATGACCAAGAGTTAGTAAGATATGAAAGAAGATCACCAGTAGAGCGACCCTTAAGGAAGCCATACTGGCGATCTGAGAGCAGATTATGAGAAGAGAAATGCTTAAGAAATTTGGAAGCAAGAATAGTTTCAAAAACTTTAGAAAGACAAGAGATAAGAGCAATTGGACGATAGTTGGAGGGTTGAGAGCGGTCACCCTTCTTTGGGACAGGTTGAATGTGAGCAAACTTCCAGCATGAAGGGAAGACGTTAGAGGATAGACAGAGACGAAAGAGTTTGCCTAGGCAGGGAGTCAGCACGGAAGCACAGTTTTTGAGAACAACAGGAGGAACACCGTCCGGACCGTACGCCTTATTAGTGTTAAGCCCAGAGAGGGTAGAAAGTACATCTTTAGAAGAGATTAGGATATTAGGCATAAGTAAGAGAGAGGAGGGCGGAGAGGGAGGAATAGCACCGGAATCATCCAAGGTGGAGTTTCTAGCAAAAGTTTGAGCGAAGAGTTTAGCTTTGTCAGAGGAAGAAGTGATGTTACCTCACATTACCTCACATTACCTCACATATCTGCAGAAGAATTTCCAGCTTCAGAATCATCCATCACCAATTGGCCATGGATGGCACCTTGTAAATGGCTTATGCCTCCCAGTACGCTATACCCAACCTGCACTTCCATCATTCCTGGATCTTCTAAAAACTCCAAGTCATCCACAAATGGAGAGCAGCGATGATGACAGCGGAAGTGATTCTGACAGTTGTGCATCATATTTGTCCTGCAGTGATAGTGCATCTTAATGCAGTAGGTCTCATGTTTTATTAATTTAGGATACCAAAGTTTCTCAGTGGATTTAACAACATCATATTTGTCTTAGATGTTGAGGTTAATGGGACTCTAAATCATGAATTATGCCATCCCATTGATTTGCTTAATTATTTTCTTATTTACTTAATTATTTGATAATTATTTATTAATTATTTTTTAATTGTGCCATGCCATTGATCTTCTGACACCAAACTTAGTGGGAATAGACACCAAAATTGTCATTTTTGGCCATTCACTTCAAGAAATAGAACTTTATCAATTTTTTAAGATGACGGCGGTGGCCATTTTGAAAAACGTCTAAAATAACAACATTCCCGTCATTTTGGTGAGGTGTATGGGGAGCTTATTTTTTTTAGTATCAGTTGCCCTTGTTAAATTCACTGAGAAACTTTGGTATCCTAAACACGGTCACGGAAGCTCTGAAAATGACTCTACTAAACTGGCCTCAGTAGTGATCCTTGTGGTAGACCTACTCCGCTAGTTACATTAGTCCATGCAGATGCTTTCCCATTTATGAATACTCTTTGTTTTCTTTCACCGAGCCAATTTACTATCCATTTCAAGGCAACTCCTTGTATGCTGTGTGCTTTTAATTTGATCAATAAGCGTTTATGTGGAGATTTATCAAAGGTTTTTTGAAAATTGAGGTTTATAATATCTACAGCTTTACTCTTATCATATTGATTTATGATATCATGGAAAATATCTAAAAGATTGGTCAAGCAGGAAGGATTTTTGCCAAAACTGTGTTTTCCTCTAAGACTAAGTGCTTTACGAGTCTGTCTCTTATGATAGTTTCTAGTATTTTACACACAACTGAAGTCAAGCTGGTTGGGCGATAGTTCCTAGGCAAGGCTTTGCCAACTTTATACAAAATTGGGGTTACGTTCGCAAGTTTCCACTCATCCGGCACAGTCCCAGTTCTCAAAGAATTGTTGAGTAGCAGTGTCAGCGGTTTGGAGAGCTCACATTTAACTACTTTGGGAACTCTGGGAGAAATAGTATCGGGTCCAGGGGATATATTTACTTTACATTTGTCTAAGCAATTCATTACTCCTCTCTCATTCATACGAATATTGCTAAGCGCATTTGCATTAAGTATTTCTACTGGTGATTCTGTATGAATATCACTAAAGTCTTCTGTTGTGACAACTGATGCAAAAAAGGTGTTGTGAGCATTACTCATCGGTGTGTCATATGTGGTATAGTCTCCGTTCTCATCCACTAATTGTCCAATTGGTGAGGTCACTACTTTTGTCTTCCTAACGTAGCTATAGAATTTCTTTGGCTTTGTATTTCTATGATTTGCAACATGCAACTCTAGGGTAATTTTGCTTTGCTTTATTAGCTTTTTGGCTTTGCATCATAGATCTACAAATATTGGTGTGTCTTGTTCGCTTTCAGAAATGTTATATCTGTCGCGGGCGTTATTTTTACCAAGCAGACATGCTGTAATATCTACATTCCACCACTTTGTTCTATTATTATTTACTGATCTTCTGTTCTGTGTTGGTATATACTCTTTCACCGCTTTCAAGTAGTGGGTTTTCATTCTTGACTAACTCTTCTCAAGGTTCGCTAGTGCTTGCTCTCTTACATTAGACATCTTAAGTTTTAACTCATTAATGTATTCTGATACAGTGCGAGAAGGATGATCAGATACTTCTATGAACCATTAATCTTTTAAGATCTTTAGAGGTCCTCTGATTAGACACCCATATAACAACTCAAAAGGCGAGTAGCCTAGTGACTCTTGAGGGCATTCTCTAATGGCAAAATATAAGCCAGTCAATGTTTGCATCCCACTCTTTCACAGTATCAAAGCAAAACTTTTTAATTGTGGATTTCAGAGTTCGGTGATGGCGTTCTAGACAACCTCTGGGTCTGAGGTATGTACACAGTAGCTATTTTCTCATCAACCTCAACTCGCTAAGCACTGCTTTCATTAGGTTACTTGTAAAATTTGACCTCTGATCACTCTGGAATTCTTTGGGAATGCCTACTTTTGTGAAAAGATGCAACAGATGTGACACAATATTCTTCGCCTTGATATCTTTCAAAGGGAAAGCCTCAGTATATCTAGTTGCAGCGCATATTGCAGTATGCAGATACTGGTTTCCTTTCTTAGTTTTTGGGAGTGGCTCTACACAATCAATAACTATTTTTTCAAAGGGCTCTGTAGTGACAGGGATAGGAGCAACAAAAGCTTTAGGGATCGTCTCATTTGGTTTTCCCACATTCTAGCAAGTGTGGCAAAACTTTACAAATTTGGTTACATCTTATTTTACGTTTGGCCAAAGGAAATGAGCAATGATATTTCTGTAGATTCCCGTCATGAGCTAATCCCATTACAACAGATCTGATGGAGTTAGGGATGATTACTTAATGTACTATAGAGTATAGACCAAGTGTCGGAATCAGGCCTATCAGGTGGGAGAAAACTACGCATAAGCACCCCTTGGTGATAATAGACATTAGGGTTTTTCCTATTTATGGGTTTCTCATCAGCAATGTGCCTGAGATTAGCAAGTGAAGTTTCTACCTCCTGAGTCTTGAGCTTTTATGAGGTTTTCCCTGGACATAATCGGGGAGAACAATGTTTCCTGACCTGAGGGTGACAGAGAGTCATGAGAAACTGCTGCAGTTTGTGAACGTGTGGCACTGCAAACAGGGAAAATGTGAGGTTTATCCTGATATAACTTTGCAGTAGAACTGTTTGACATGGGTTTGTGGCTCACTACCAGGTCAGGAATCATCCAGTGTCCAGCCAAGTCATTTCCCAAAAGGAAAGTTACCCCAGGAATAGGAAGATCTGTATCTAAGACAGCTACTCTAACTGACCCATGGATCAGGTCACTACTTATCTGAATATCAGCCATGTCTACAGTACGACCAGAGCTTAGAGTTTTAAGTGTAACTTTTTTCCCCAGTGTAGTGGCTCTCACCTGAAGGCAAGGCAGTCCTACACAAGCTTTGGGCTGACCCAGTGTCTCACAAGATGGTAACAGGATATTTGTGTGGGTGTTCAGGAAGGGAGAGAGTTCCAGGCAATGTAAAGGCAGTGAAAGGATCAGAAGAGTAATTCTGGGTATGTATACAGGTTACTGGTACCAGAGAAGGTTTTGACTGTTTATGAGGTTCTTGAGAAGTGGCAAGTGTGAGTTTGTATGTGGGTAAGGTTTTACACTTATGATGATTGCACTGCATGATGTATGTTTACAATAGGTACATAAGTCTTAAATTTTTACCTGTGAGTTTGTGTTTTTGGGAGTATTTGTATATGACATTACCTTAGATACAGGGTGAGAATATTAGGGATTTTAGTTTGGTACAGCCCTAAGGATTAAATCATGGCTGTCAGCTATTGAGCAGCCTTGGTGAGGTAATTTACTCCCTTCTCCTCTATGTGCACTAACATATTGGGTGGTAACCTACGCTTCCACTCCTCTAGGACCACAGGTTTAAGGAGGTGACATTGGTAGCTGCTAACCATTGTTTAAACACCCGTAGTTTATCCATGACAAACTCCAAAAATGAATATTTGTCTGGCTTTATGCAGTTCCTAAAGGTGCTACGGTAATGATCAGGGGTGATAGCATAAGCATCTAATATAGCTTCTTAACAAATTCATAGTCAGTAATGTCCTCCAGGTGATTGAAAGTTTTCTGGGCTTTTCCTACGAGTTTGGGCTGGAGAAGCCATGGCTTTTGGCCTTTTAAGGTGTTCAGCAGTGTTCTCATATGTGGGGAAAGATTTTTTTCTGGGCCACTGACGTCAAAGGTACAAGAAAGATGTTTTTAGATAGCAGGAATTTTGGCTTTTGGGCTTCCACTTCAGCCTTCTGCAACTGTATTTGTTTTTCTTTGAGACGCTTTGTTTCTTCTAAGTTTTGAATTTTATCTATTTTTAGTTCTGTCTTTTTCTTTCTCCCGTTCTTGTGCGTAATTTTCAGGATTTCTAATTGTCGATCTTTCTCCTTTTCCTGTAGTTGAGGTTCAAGTTGCTGTTGTTGAAGTTGTAGTTGAAGTTGACGATCTTTCACTTTCTCCTGATGTTGTAATTATTGTACTTGAAGTTGAAACTTTCCCTTTCAAAAGCTAGCCTTTCTTCTGACCACTGCTCCGGATATGGAGATTGTAGCACCTGGAAGTTTTCCTTTGAGGTACTATGGGAATCTTCATTATTGGTCAGAATCATTGAACGACTCATGGGAGTTAGTAAATCTAAAGCTTCAGCAGATAATAGTTCTATTATTTACCAGTTCTTCTATTATATATATTTTTTTAAAATATATCCTAGTATGTGAACGCCCATATTTTATGTCAAAAGAATAAGCTATAAACTTTCAATCATCTTTGGAGATCACCTGATCATTTAGCTTATCTCTCGATTAGTTCTTGCTCTGTCTTGAGTCGGCTACCCCCAAAATGGGGATTGGGCCTGAGCATATAGATAGATAGATAGATAGATCTCTCGACAAAATTGTTTAGCGTCAAATTTGGAAGACATTTTGATAATAACTAGGAGTAGATGAGTTATTAAGGTATTAACCTCTGAAGTGCGCACGGGGGTAAATGAAAACCTCCCCCTGTGCTGACGTATTTGAGGTTTTTCGTCACTAAAATATTCATTGTACCATTAATAGCATTAATAATTATCCATATGCGCCTATTATGGGTTGATTATAAAGGTATTAACCTGAAACAACAATAAAACGAGTGAAAACAGCGTTTGGATGGTCAAAATCGGAGATATAGCCCGCGAGTTGTATAATGTATGGGTGAGGCAAGCTACCTTCCCGCCAATTTTCCCCAAGGCCACTGCGACACAGTCGATCGATACTCTCTCTCTCTCTCTTGCACTCGATTGCTATCAGTGATGACAACACCCTGCTTGCAACTCGCTAATGTTAGCACGAAAATATACCTCAGAATAAGGGAATAATAGGGAAAATAGGTGATAACTGAGGAATAGGAGGAAAGTGGGGAAGGAGGGGAGGTAGAGGACTGAGATTTTGCATGGCCCAGGGGCCAAAAAAAAAATAAAAAATAAAAAAATAAAAATACAAAATAAAATTGTTTTTCGATGTAAAAAGTTGATTTTTAGTTTTACTTACTCAGGAGAGTCTTCCCGCAGTCCGCCGGGGGAACTCTTAAGAGTCTTCCTGCAGCTCCCGGGTTAAGGAACACCCCGTTCTTAACATTAATCATCCATTACAAACCCCAATGTACTTGAATAAACTAATGCACGCATATGTGTGACGCATGTCCACGTGTGAGCATGCTGTACAGAACGCCTAGTCATGCCCCACTCTCGCTAGGATCGTCAGGGCAGGAACTTTGGCTGTAGTCTATGTAGAGTTTCCTAACTTAGTTCATGTGAGCCGTTGTACTATAAGTATTATGAATATGTATTTTGTTTTCATGTGAGTCAACGAGTTCTATTTTATATCATTAGTTATAAGTATTGTGTGTAAAACTTATTTGTAATGATGGGAAGAGAAACAGCCACAGTTGGGGGTCAGTGCCAGGCGGGAGGTGGGCCTAACTCACTAGCACTCCCCCCCCCCCCCCCCCTCAGTGCTAGGGGAGCCTTTGTGTATCCCAGAGGAGAGAGAGAAATTACGTAATGGTTGTCAGTGGGCGGTCCTTAGTAGTTCACGTTGGGCTCACTAGAGGGCCGGGTATAAAAAGGGAAGTCTAGCCATTTTTTCATCAGAACTCATTAGGCAGAGCGACTTCTCATTTCCCTTGCTAACTATTGTGACGCACCCAGTGCGTGGCAACGCAACCTGATTGTACTCCTTGGTACTCCACTGTACCGCCCGTGATCTGGCTACCGCCAGCAGCTATGTATATTGAGTGTGACAACTTATAACTATGTTCTTTGTATCTCTGCAAAGGTCTCGTCATGTGCTAACCAGTGGTGGGTTTTGTTTTAAGCCATGTTAAGACCTTCCATTTAATATGTAGTATCAATAGAGAAGTTGATAGATAAGACAATGGGAGTTCAGAGAGAGAGAGTGAGTTGGGCTTCAGAGCAGGAGGGTAGCATGGCCGGGTGGGTTGCCAGACGTATGGACTGGTTGGCAGCCTTGCGCTTATAGCTAGGCGCAATAGGGTTGGTAGTCCATTGCTGCCTGCCTACGCTGCCTGGGCTGCCCATATTGTCATACAGCACATTGCCTGGAGGCTCGCTGCGTGTTCCATGATCAGGTTGCCTAGAACCTTTGAGATTCTAACATCCCTTGCCCTCTCTCCCAACTTCTCACGGTTGCACTCTTTCTCTCTGACGACATTACTCTCATTTCATTCTTCTCTCTATTTAAATGCATAACCTTCCCTTGAGGTCCTAAAGGAGTTTCAGCACTCACCTCTCGTATTACTCTTAGGACAAGCATATATTTACATGTATTAGATTTAAGGGGTTAATGTGAACAGCGATCTTCTTGATGAGGATAGTTGGTGAACGTTCTACATGTTCACGAGTTATATGCCCCGCTCATCATCCCATTTGTGACTAGACTGGTGCCATGTGTAAGAGCCCGACCATGCCCAGGAGTTGTCTGTAGAGGGACGAGGACTTAGCCTTGATTTGCATACCGAGCCAGGAGCGAGTGTAGCACCCGAGACTACAGCTCGCTCGTAGTGCCGGTATAGTAGAGTAACGTAATTTATCTGTCCTTGTGTTCTCTACAGTCTTCTTCTGGGTTCTCGCTTTCGGTGCTGGGACTCGTTGTTCCTGTGACTTGGCCTGCTAGCTAGAACACATGGGGATGATGAGTGGGATATATCTTTATTTTACTATGCATTGCAGCTCTCTTTAAGTATATATATGTAACACTTTACAATACACATTACTCACACACAAGACAACACTATTAATACTTTCATGTATCAATTAACTGCACTGTCGTTTTGCTGCTGTGTCCGGAGTTCTGTTGCGTAGGGCGCATACGGACTCGGAGGGGAGACAGAGTGAGAGAAGCGAAGTAGCCTATGCGCTAGTAGGCTACCGGCGCAGTACTGTTGCCTGCAACCTTTTAGTTATTCCAAGTATAGATTCATTATTATAATAAGTGACTACTATTTATGTTCCTCCCATGTGTATTATTAGGTATCTGCTGGATCATGAACATCTTGTATGCTACATGCTAGTGCATGTTAGTGGGGGACAATTACTGTAGTGCACGCGCTTTCAAGTAGGCGTGTACATTTGTCATTTAGCATTTCACTGTCATACCTTTAGCCTGCTTCTATTCTACATTATTAGAGGCTTAATATTAACGTAGTTTCTTGAGTATTGCATTTTTTTAGTAATAACGTAACCTATAAATGTCTGAGGGAGTTTAGCCTCATAGCCTACCCCTGTTGTACACTTTCGCCGAGTTAAGGTACCTCGTTACCGTAGACGATAACTCTGTAGGGCGTTGGTGCTTTTGTTGTCTGGAGCATATAGTATTTGGGACTGGAATCGAGCGTGTCGTTGTCACTTAAGCCATTTCTGTCCTACGATCAAGAATACCGAATATGTATTGCCGATCCAGCCGTAACAAAATAGCGACCTTGCACAAGATTCAGTAGTATCCTATCACATGTTTTTTGGAGAACTATTCTATGCTACCTAGTAGAGCTGGCTAGAATTTTCTTGCATATTGGAGGAATTTTTATTGTGTCATTATTGTATTGGTGGACTTGCAGATTGTTTCGTTAGGTGTCTAGAGTAGAGTCATTCAAGCATCTTTAACATTTTGTGAGTCGAGACTGCAATTAGTAATAAGCACTTTTTTTTTTTTATGAACAGCAATTGTATAACCAGCACTATGTCTAATGACCCATCATTTACGGGGGAGGATAACACGGTACAGCCTAGTGACCAGCAAGTACAGCAGATATTTAGGGAGGGGAGTGTTATAAGTGGAGAGAGGGATGCCCGGGCATTTTTGCAGACACCTTTGACCGAACAGCGCCTGCAGGCTATTGATTGTTACGGTCTTCGCTGTTTAGCCACGGTTTTGGGGCGGGACTGTCCTGACAGTTGGCCCAAGAAGAATTTGGTGGCATGTTTGTTGGGTGATGGCGATGGGGCGGTGGGTGGAGTGGGGTCTTGGGGGGTTCCCTCCAAGCCTCCATTCCACTCTACCCCTGAGCTGGGCCCTCAGCCAGCGAGTCTTAGCACGATGCAGCAGGAGGGTTCTCAATGGCAAGCTGGCTTACCCGTAAACACGTCTCGGTGTGGATCCCCCATTTTGTGCTCTCCCCCCCCAGGCCTGTCTCCTGAGATGTTATTTCAGCTAGAACTAGCTAAGCTTAAGTTGCAAGAGAGTCAACAGGCTAGTATAGAACGGATTAAGCTGCAGGAGACTCAGATACAACAGGCTAGTATAGAACGGATTAAGCTGCAGGAGACTCAGATACAACAGGCTAGTATAGAACGCATAGAGGTTGCTAGAATCCAAGCCAATCAGGATGCAACCAGGTACCAGGCTGAAATGGATGTCGAGAAGTCTAGAGTAGAGACCGCGGGGCGTCATCTCGGTGGTGGGCACCGGGTTACAGACTCACTTTCGCATTTAATTAAGTTAGTACCCGCATTTGATGAGACAGCAGTGACTGAGTTTTTTGCTCGTTTTGAAAAGAAGTGTCGTGAGTATGACTGGCCGGAGGTTAAATGGGCAGCATTAGTTTCATCACGTCTAGTGGGTAAGGGGTTGAAAGCCTACGATGCACTGTCACTGGACGAGAGTGTCGTGTATGGACTGGTGAAGGAGGCTGTGCTCCGGGCCTACGAACTGCAACCCGAAACTTATAGATTGAAGTTCCGTGGCGTGAATAAGAAGAGCGACGTCAGTTTTATGGAGCACGCACGGGACTTAACAGATGCATGTAATAACTGGTTTCGGTCCGAGCACGCAGAGTCGGCTGAGGAAATTAAGCAACTTTTCTATCTGGAACAGTTTTACAAATGTACTGGAACCGATCTAACGCTGAACATTAAGGAAAAATGTCCCAAGACAGTAGAGGAGGCTGCCAAGATGGCAGACCTCAGATTATCATTGATTCGTGGTTGCGGTGCCGCTCAGAGGGCTGAGTCAGGGCAGAAGGGGCGCTATACCCCACCCACCAGAGTTTTCGATAATAACAAATCCTATGACACACATAACCACACTAAAAGCATTGCACCTAATAACACCTACAAACACAAGCCTCTCCCGTTTACTAAAGGTCAGGCCCCTTCTTCGCCCGCACAAGGGAAGAAGCCCCTTGGGGATGTGAAATGTTACAAATGTCAGAAGCTAGGCCATTATTCACGTGAGTGCCCTAGTAACACTCCCGCTAAGCCGGTGTCATTGGTTCACAGTATCGGTGTGTCTCTGAAGGCTGCAGCAACTGCCCGGGGTAGGTTGTCAGCAGCTGAGGCACACGCAGTAAAGAAGCGTACGGAAGGCTCGACACCTGTCCGGGACACTTTCTGTAGCCATCGGGGACACGGGTTTGTGAGCTGGGGGAGTGAACTACGGAGGGTTGACTTGCTGAGGGATACGGGGGCTTCGCAAACTTTGTTGAGGAACTTCACAGGGAAACCGATAAATGCGGCCAGAGTTGTTGTGGTGCAGGGTATAAATGCTACGAGGTCATACCCACTTGTGAAGTTGGAGTTGAGAGTGGGAGAGGTCTGCAGGGAGCTGGATGTAGGGATCGTTGAGTGTTTGCCAGTTGAGGGCGTCGACCTTCTTCTCGGCAACGACTTTGCGGTGCCCACTTCCGGGACTCCACCCTTAGTCGTTGCCGAGAGGGCGGCCGACGTGGATGGTGAGAATCGGGAATGGGTTGGGAGGTGCCAACAGGATGAGATGGCCTGTGTGGTAACCCGATCTCGCTCTGCGGCTCCTGCACAGCCTAGCACTCAACCTCGGGGACAGTGGAGGAAGGATCAGGAGAAGGTTGCTAAGGGCAGGAAAAGGGACATTGATTCTGCTGCACTTCTCGGTGATTCGGTACTTGGACCTATAATAAACACGGGAGTTGACTCTGGCCCAGATATGGTGTGTAACAAGGCAGAGTTGGGTAAGACTTCGCGTGAGGCAAGAGCTGTAGCGAGAGCCACTAAGGCAGTAGAGCCTACTAGCCGGGGTAATGTCTTATTACAAAACCATCTTGATGCATTGACGCCCGGGGACATTAGTGAGCAGCAGCTGCAAGACGCTAGCCTAGCTCGTTATAGCAATGGTGCCATAGAGTTGGAGGAAGATGGGGATGCGAAGCCGGGAGATTTCTTTAGGCTCAACAGGATATTGTACCGCAGATTTCTAGACCCCAAATCGAAGTGGGAGGGCGGTGCGAGGGTAGTAGACCAGGTGGTTGTTCCAAATAAGTATAGAGAGTCCTTATTGTGTCTGGCGCATGATGTGCCGGTGGCGGGTCATTTGGGGGTAACAAAAACATTGGCGGCATTGGGCAGCGTTTTCTGGTGGCCTGGGGTCAAGGCTGATGTCTGTGCATGGGTGGCTGGGTGTGCGACCTGCCAGACAACGGGGAAGCCTAACCAGACAATCCCGAAGGCACCTTTGTTTCCCAAACCTGTCACCGGGCCTCCGTTCAGCAAAGTTGTAGTAGATTTGGTTGACCCTTTCCCGCCTACTAGTAGTGGCAATAAATTCCTGTTGACAATCATGGATGTGGCTACGAGATACCCGGACGCATACCCCATGAGAAACGGCTCGGCAAAGGCAGTTGTTAGAAACTTATTATTGTTCTGTTCCCATTATGGATTTCCACGTGAGGTGCAGTCAGACCAGGGGAGCAATTTTACATCCAAATTGTTCAAGCAAACCCTTCAGTTGCACGGTATATGTTCTGTAGTGTCGTCAGCCTACCATCCCGAGAGTCAGGGAGTCTTGGAGCGGTGGCACTCGACCCTGAAGAGTATGCTACGCTGTTACTGTGCAGAACATGACACTGATTGGGATTTGGGTCTGCCGTATGTTCTGTTCGCTGCACGTGAAGTCCCAGGAGAGAGCCTGGGGTTCAGTCCAAATCAACTAGTCTTTGGCCATAATGTGAGAGGACCTTTAAGTATGGTGAAAGAGATCTGGGAGGGCGAAGAGAAGCCGGGGTCTGTACTTAAATATGTCCTTGAGAGCCGGGAGAGACTTATAGGTTGCATGGCAGCGGCAGGTAATAACTTGGTTAATGCACAGGCGGTCATGAAGCACCAGTATGACGCCAAGGTGAAGCTTCGGGAGTTTTCGGTGGGTCAGGAGGTAATGTTGCTTTTACCTTTGCCTGGACACCCCCTTTCTGCCAAGTTCATTGGGCCGTATGTGGTGGCTAAGAAACTGTCCGACCTTGATTATCTCGTTGCAACACCTGACCGTAGGAAAAAACATCAGTTATGTCATGTTAACCTCATGAAAGAGTATGTGAGACGCCCCTCAGAGTCTCTCACTGTCCCTGTGCTGGCCTGCAGCGGCCAGGGTGGAGAAGGAGGTGGGGACAGTCATGCTGCTGAGGAGGATAGCTGGGACTGTGTCATTTCCGCGGAACAGTGGGCGGGGAATACTGAACAAGAGGCTAGGCAAGCTGTAAGTCACCTGCCTGAGCACCAGGGTGCTGCTGTCCTAGGCCTGTTCAGGTCATACCCCTCTGTTTTCGCCGAACACCCAGGTCTCACTACTCAGGTAACGCACGACGTGGACGTCGGTGATAATGTGCCCTTCAAGTCAGTGCCCTACCGTGTGCCCCCGGTAAAGTTGCCAGCTTTACGGGAGGAGTTAAAGTACATGGTTGAGAGAGGGATGATCACTGAAGGTTATGTGAAGTGGACATCACCCGTCACGTTGCAGCCAAAACCTGACGGCAAGGTGCGGTTCTGCATAGATTTTCGTAGGCTAAATGGCTTGACCACTACCAACCCTTACCCTTTGCCTCGAGTTGACGACAGCGTGGACAAGATAGGGAATGCAAAGTACCATACTAAAATTGATCTTGTAAAAGGCTACTGGCAAGTACCCCTGTCGGACCGAGCTAAGCAAGTTTGTGGTTTTGTGGTAGATGGCAAGACCTACCAATGTAACGTAATGCCTTATGGGCTTAAGAACGCACCTGCCACGTTTCAGAACCTGATGAACGATATTTGTGACGAAATCCCTAACTGCACGGTCTACCTTGATGACGTGATAGTATATGATGACGATTTTGAAAATCACCTAAGGCACTTAGAGACCCTGTTTGGGAAGTTGCACGATGCTGGGCTGGTGGTGAACCTGAGGAAGTGCGAGTTTGTAAAGGCTACTGTGCAGTATCTTGGCTTTGTGGTCGGGTTAGGCCGGGTGTGCCCCCCCCTGAGCAAGATACAGGCTATCAATATGTTTCCCAGGCCCACCACTAAGCGCCAGGTCATGCGGTTCCTAGGTATGATAGGCTATTATAGGCGCTTCATCCGGGGATACTCTACTGTCTTAGCACCGTTAACTGATCTACTGTCGAAGTCAGTGAAGTTCTGTTGGGCTGCGGAGTGTCAGAGGGCTTTCGACCTAGTCAAGCACCTGCTGTGTACACATCCGATTTTGAGGGCCCCAGACTTCTCCAGGAGTTTTCAGCTGGCGACTGATGCCAGCGGTGTGGGTGCCGGGGCAGTGTTACTGCAGACTGATTCCGAGGGCTTGGAACACCCAGTGAGCTTCTTTTCTCGCAAGTTTAATTCGGCACAAAGGAATTACTCGACTATAGAGAAGGAGCTTCTGGCTATCGTTTTGTCGCTCAAACATTTCGAAGTTTATGTTCCAGCATACGGCCCGGTAGTGACGATTTATACGGACCATCATCCCTTGAAATTCCTAAATCAGTTTCACAATCGGAATATGCGGTTGACCAGGTGGCCCCTAATGCTCCAAGAGTATAATCTCAACATTCAGCATATTGCCGGGAGTGAGAACGTGATAGCAGATTGTCTATCAAGGGTTGATGATCCAAGATAGTCGTGCACGGTGTGTGGGTTGAGCAGGAGTAAAATTAGGCTATCATAACGCCGTCCAAAAAGATTATAAAACAATAAAATAATCGAGAAAACTCTTTCTTTTTTTTTAGTTTTGTAAGTCTTTATTGTTGTAGCATGATGCATGCGATATTGTGCTTTATGTATAATTCACACTTCAGTTGTTGTGCACCTTTTGCAATTAGTGGCAGCTAAGGGTAGCAGGTCGGTTGGTTGCCTGTCAGATTTTGATAATGCTTCTAAGGTCGATTATCTAAAATCTTGGGGGGGCTGTGACGCACCCAGTGCGTGGCAACGCAACCTGATTGTACTCCTTGGTACTCCACTGTACCGCCCGTGATCTGGCTACCGTCAGCAGCTATGTATATTGAGTGTGACAACTTATAACTATGTTCTTTGTATCTCTGCAAAGGTCTCGTCATGTGCTAACCAGTGGTGGGTTTTGTTTTAAGCCATGTCGAGACCTTCCATTTAATATGTAGTATCAATAGAGAAGTTGATAGATAAGACAATGGGAGTTCAGAGAGAGAGAGCGAGTTGGGCTTCAGAGCAGGAGGGTAGCATGGCCGGGTGGGTTGCCAGACGTATGGACTGGTTGGCAGCCTTGCGCTTATAGCTAGGCGCGATAGGGTTGGTAGTCCATTGCTGCCTGCCTACGCTGCCTGGGCTGCCCATATTGTCGTACAGCACATTGGCTGGAGGCTCGCTGCGTGTTCCATGATCAGGTTGCCTAGAACCTTTGAGATTCTAACATCCCTTGCCCTCTCTCCCAACTTCTCACGGTTGCACTCTTTCTCTCTGACGACATTACTCTCATTTCATTCTTCTCTCTATTTAAATGCATAACCTTCCCTTGAGGTCCTAAAGGAGTTTCAGCACTCACCTCTCGTATTACTCTTAGGACAAGCATATATTTACATGTATTAGATTTAAGGGGTTAATGTGAACAGCGATCTTCTTGATGAGGATAGTTGGTGAACGTTCTACATGTTCACGAGTTATATGCCCCGCTCATCATCCCATTTGTGACTAGACTGGTGCCATGTGTAAGAGCCCGACCATGCCCAGGAGTTGTCTGTAGAGGGACGAGGACTTAGCCTTGATTTGCATACCGAGCCAGGAGCGAGTGTAGCACCCGAGACTACAGCTCGCTCGTAGTGCCGGTATAGTAGAGTAACGTAATTTATCTGTCCTTGTGTTCTCTACAGTCTTCTTCTGGGTTCTCGCTTTCGGTGCTGGGACTCGTTGTTCCTGTGACTTGGCCTGCTAGCTAGAACACATGGGGATGATGAGTGGGATATATCTTTATTTTACTATGCATTGCAGCTCTCTTTAAGTATATATATGTAACACTTTACAATACACATTACTCACACACAAGACAACACTATTAATACTTTCATGTATCAATTAACTGCACTGTCGTTTTGCTGCTGTGTCCGGAGTTCTGTTGCGTAGGGCGCATACGGACTCGGAGGGGAGACAGAGTGAGAGAAGCGAAGTAGCCTATGCGCTAGTAGGCTACCGGCGCAGTACTGTTGCCTGCAACCTTTTAGTTATTCCAAGTATAGATTCATTATTATAATAAGTGACTACTATTTATGTTCCTCCCATGTGTATTATTAGGTATCTACTGGACCATGAACATCTTGTATGCTACATGCTAGTGCATGTTAGTGGGGGACAATTACTGTAGTGCACGCGCTTTCAAGTAGGCGTGTACATTTGTCATTTAGCATTTCACTGTCATACCTTTAGCCTGCTTCTATTCTACATTATTAGAGGCTTAATATTAACGTAGTTTCTTGAGTATTGCATTTCTTTAGTAATAACGTAACCTATAAATGTCTGAGGGAGTTTAGCCTCATAGCCTACCCCTGTTGTACACTTTCGCCGAGTTAAGGTACCTCGTTACCGTAGACGATAACTCTGTAGGGCGTTGGTGCTTTTGTTGTCTGGAGCATATAGTATTTGGGACTGGAATCGAGCGTGTCGTTGTCACTTAAGCCATTTCTGTCCTACGATCAAGAATCCCGAATATGTATTGCCGATCCAGCCGTAACACTATATATATTCTTCTGACTGATGGGAACTTTCTCTACTACCTTACATTCTTATCTCCTCTTTTCCCTGCCTGTTTAACTTCCATGGTCCCGTTGGTGCAGAGCTAGTCAGCCAACGTATTATCGCTTGAGTTCTCACGAGATACTTGCCTATTAGATAGCCTATTTTGGAAGGGTTGACTAAGAATAGGATTGATTTATGTTTGTTGCACTTGTATATGCATTTCCCTGTGTGTTATTATTATTATTCCTGTTTTCTGCTAGTCTAGGTAATGCTAGAAAGGGGTAAGGCTTTTCTGTGTTACGAGTTGTTGTTTGATGCAGTGGTTAAGCGATAAACCTGCATACTCGTTTCGGTTCAGTGAAGCCTAGGTTGTTTTCGCGGCTGACTGTGTTGAGTTAATAATTTACAGTGCGTGAGGGCAAGAGCCTAACCACCCTGTATTTTATTAACAGTTTGTTTTTACTTTGTCAAGGAGCCGGGAGAAAACCAGATACAAGGGATCTGGATTTCTCAAAGTGCACTTGTTAGTTTTAACGTAATACTTTAAACAGTTGTGAGGACTTCGCTAGGCTACGAGCCGTTTTTGCTCAGTCACTGCTACCTTTTTGCCTACAGTACCCCAGCTAGACTTTACTCGATTAGTAGATACAGAATAGTATTGAAGCTTTCCTTATGTATGATATTGTTTATGCACTATTGATTTCATGTGTTGCAAGCTTGGCTACTTTAGTGATTAGTGGCCCACGAGCACAATCCGAGTAGGCTATTGCCGTTGCATTTGCGGAGTACTTCTTTTTAATGTTTGCCATTTACTATTGCATATTCTTTTAATTATTCTTATGCCAATTTAAACCTTTAATAGTATTTAATTGCCAGTGTTTTTGCTTATTGAATTACTGTTCAAAATCCGATACGTACTTCTTACGAGCATCCGAGAAGCATCTAACTTTTTTTCAGAAGATTCCTTGCTCGATGCTTAAGGACTATTAATTAACGTAACGTAATAGTGCCGATCCGAAGTAGAGGGTGGAGGACTTTTTAAGTTCATAATCAAGGGTGGATTACTTCGGCTTCGGCCAACACTATTCTTTGGTGTTGTTGTTTCTTACTTCTTTGTTTGATTGTTGACCAGACTAGATAATTCCTGTCTCTTTATTAGTCTGTTGTTGAACACTAGTACCGAGTTCTTGTATACCCCGTTATAGCAGATTGAACTCTGGAGGGTATTGGTGTTTTTTGTTCGGCTGGCAGTACTCAGGGGTTGGGATCGTGTGTTTCCGTTGTGGCAGCGAGCCGTATTCGAGTCCTGATTGAGAGCCCTTGTGTACCCGAGTGCCAGTTCGTAACATATGGTCCTCCCGAGATTCGAACTCGGGACACCGTACCAAGAACACAAGCATTTAAACCATTACACCACCAACACAGCTAAAGGTTGAGTGCACAATCACGATTAATATATATTTTCGAAATTTGGATATCAATCTAATCATGTACTCAGACCCAACTGCATCATGGAAAGCCTTATGTTTTAGTATTTGGAAAGAACAAAATTAATCACTAAGGACCGGCCTCGCTAGACATTATCTTCTGAACCTATAGAAATTATGGAACACCCCGTTCTTTTTATTAATAATCCATTACAAACCTCAATGTATATTGGATATCAATCTAATCATCAGTACAAAGGAGTACAAAGGAAATCAAGCAACAACAGGTCTAGTGACCCTTCTAGGCTGCTTGTCCTCCAAAACACTGAGGATCAAGTGTCCAAACAGTGGTTTAGAGTGGGTAAGGGAACATTGGAAAGGGAACTACTGCCCTGGAACTAATGTCCGTGGCAGGATTAGGAATTTAGTAGGGGATAGATGGGTTAGTAACTGAGGAGGGGGATAAAAAAAGTTATTCATTTACAAACGCAGTCAGTCGCGGGTTTGATGAGAGATATTTGTCTAGGCGAAGTTTAAATGAATCAACGGTGCTGCAGTCTATAACATCTCGGGGAAAGCCCATTCCACAAGTTGACAACTCGATTGAAGACAAAATTCTTAGATTCGTGTGAGTTAAAAGATTTACCAATAATTTTGCAACCGTTTCCCCGCGTGTAATTAGATTGGTCGATAGTGAAGTACTTACTACATTTCATATTGTCGATGCCTTTGATGATTTTGATCACTTGAATTAAGTCACCTCTTAATCTGCACTGGGTTAAAGAAAATAGATTTAATTCTCTAAGACGCTCTTCGTATGGTTTGTTCTTTAGGCTAGGTATCATTTTGGTAACTCTAGGTTGAACTCGTTCTAGCTTGTTTATATCTTTTTGGTAATAAGAGCACCAGGATTGAACGCAGTATTCCAGAAGAGGGCGGACTAAGGAATTGTAATGGGTTAGGATAACTTCTTTGGATTTATGCTCAAATGACCTGCCTTTAACCCTTAACTGTCGGCGCGCAACATAAGTCGAGTTAAATAAAGCTGGACTATGTGGCGGCGCTCGACATAGGTCGTGTGGCAATTTCAGCACGTAATGTTGCTGAGAGAGAGAGACAAGTGGTGGCAGGAGAGTAGCGAGCGTATGACTGCTCCAGACCACCGCGGCGAACCTACTGACACGAATCCCACCTCCTCCCTCCCTCTCTCACTCGCTATATACGGAATTGTATGGGGAAAGTGCCTAATTACATGCTTTTTGCACTCGCGTTGCACGGTTGTTGCAAGAAAACTAGCCATCATAAAAGGATCGTTATGGTGTCATTCGAAAGCTCTGTTTATGCCCTTTCAGGGATAGATACTTGTTTTACGTTCTGGGTCTTATTTAGGCATGAAAATGATCACGTAAACAGCCCTATTTTGGCTAAAAACACCCCGCTGGACGGTACATATAAATAAACCGCCTAGGCCGCTAATAAGGTGTTAAAGCCAATTATTTTGTTTGCCTTCTTAACAACTTCTGAACATTGTTGACTCGGTTTTAGGTTACTCGATAGTGTTACTCCCAGATCGGTTTCTCTGTTTACATTCTTAATCTGAGTGCCATTCATCGAATAGTTTGCTTTCTCATTTAGGCCCGATATGTAGTACTTTACATTCATCCGCATTGAAACTCATTTGCCAAATTTGGGCCCAACATGACAATTTATCTAGATTGTGTTCCATATCGTCAATTTGTTCTTTTGAGAGTACGCTATTTGCAATTTTTGTATCGTCAGCAAATTTTGAGATTGTACTGGTGAGACCCTCATCTATGTCGTTGATGTAAATTAGAAAGAGAATTGGTCCTAGTACCGATCCCTGCTAAATACATTGGTCCATTTAGATGCCTTACCGTTTATGACTACTCTTTGCTTTCTGTCGCTGAGCCAATTTTCTATCCATTTCAACACACCGTCTTGTATTCCATGCGCTTTTAGTTTTAGCAGTAAACGTTTGTGGGGAACTTTGTCAAAGGCCTTTTGAAAATCAAGGTATATAATATCTACAGCTTTACTCTCATCGTAGAGGTTGAGGATATCGTGAAAGAAGTCTAAGAGGTTTGTTAAACAGGAACGTTTTTTACGAAAGCCGTGTTGAGTATCTTTAAGTATGTTATTTTCCTCGAAGTGATTTACGAGTCTGTCTCTTATGACTGTTTCTAGCATTTTACATACAACGAGGTTCAGCTAATTGGACGATAGTTACTGGGTAGGGATTTGCTGCCTTTTTTGAATATCGGTGTTACGTTGGCTATCTTCCACTGATCAGGCATAGTTCCAGACTGCAAGGATTTATTGAATAGTAATGTCAGTGGTTTGGAGAGCTCATCCTTCGCTTCCTTTAGAACTCTAGGCGAGATTGTATCAGGTCCAGGTGTTTTATTTACCTTGAGTTTATCTAAACAATTCAATACTTCTCTCTCTCTAACGGTGATATCGCTTAGAACATCTGAATTATCAATCTGAATCGGCGATGGTGTAGGGATATCACTGAGGTCTTCTGTTGTAAAAACTGATGCAAAGAAGGTATTGAGGGCATTACTCATTTGTACTTCGTGTTTGGTGTATTCTCCATTTTCATCGACTAACGGTCCAACAGTTGAAGTAACTACTTTTTTCTTTCTGATATAACTATAGGATTCTTTCGGGTTTGTTTTATGTAACAGCGCATTTTGAGCGACTGTACACTTCTAAGATAAACCATATAATCACATATATCTCACACCATTAACTACCTTTTAAAAAGAACTGTAAGTGTGTTGGTGTGATCTCCCTATAGAAGCTAACACCATCACAATAGAAGCTGGTAACTTTCCACTCTGCTAAGGCAAGCACGGATCCCACGATCACCAAATGGTATCACACTTCCGTTGCCAAGATATCGAGAATTAATTGCTAGCAACTTTGTCACATCCAGTTGTCACATGGTGTTGCTGAACCGCGCCCCTCCCTCAAGAGGCAGAGGGCGAGTCAGTCAGCACACCACCACACCCTAAGGAGGGTATCTCTCTCCAGCCCTCTGGGTAAAACTAGTGACCTGTATAAGTGTAGAAGTACCTTATAAGTGACATACAAGTACGCAGTGACATACAAGTGTTCTAGTGATTCCCTTCTAATCATATGTTCTCTCTCTTTACAGGAAGATCATTATTACTTGGAGAACAGCTCATAGTTCTAGGTTGCTATTATTAAAGTGTTATCATTAACCTGACAAGTGCGAAATAGACCTAGGGGCTAGGGTAGTTATTTGTGCATTTCTAGCCTTGGATTCTGACAGAATTCGTTATATTTACAATATAGAGCATTATTTGTTTTCGGTATGCTTTTATTTTACATATATGATGTATATATGAACCTTCAAGAGTGCTAAAATAAGTGGGAAAAGCATTTGGGTGGTGAAAAACGAAGATATTGGCCACCCGGTCATAATCTCAGGCGAGAGAGAGCCACAGGCAACCCTCCTCTCTCGCTGTCTGTGAGGTAACTGAGACGAGCGGGGCGGTGTGGGCCGGTGTCTGGGTGTTGCATAACGATCTTTTCTGCAACCCACTTGTGCTACATTATCGCGGGAGAGAAAAATAACCGATAAATGATGATAATAAGAGGAAAAATAGGTGATAATTGAGGAGGAGAGGGAGGGGGGAATAAGGTGGGGAAGGAGGGGAGGGGGGTGGGTGAGATTTACATGGATGAGTACTGGTGGGGAATTCTCTCACCTAGAGACAAATTCCTTTGTTTTGATAGGCCCTTTTTTTTTATGGAAGGCTTTTTTTATGGTCTTGCTTCCGTGAGGCCTATCGCGTTCCCTATAGGAAGCCTTCCGTGAGGCCTATCGCGCTTGCCGGGTTAAGTATTAAGTAGAGTACTTATCTCGGTACACACTCAACATCGAGTATACACCACATTAAGAAGTACTTTATAATTAAATTGCCCCAACGCAAGGGACGTCTATTGTAATATATTCTAATATCTTAAAATTAGGATTAAGGGCTAAAAGACATATATTTTTCTGCTTTAAATAATCAACACAAAAGCCTGTGCTTGTTTATTTAAGACCTCTTCAAATATTATCCAGTACATAAAACAATTTACAGAATTCTACAGAGTACTGCAACAGTGTTCAGGAAATATGAGGTAAGAATATAATTTAACCCTAACAATTCCGCTCAGTGCCTCAACCATAAACCGCCCGCTACATATTGGTTGGCAGCGTCAAAGGGATACGATTAACCCCTAAAGTAAAACGAACCATTAAAGTAAAACAAAATAAGCCTCCGAAGAACAATTAACTAGACACTTAATAACCGCATAGCAACCTAGAAAAACAACTATAGACATATTATATAATACATGAGCTAAAAGGAAATAACAAAGAAAAAAAGTAGTGTACAAACACAAA